>JABJVR010010143.1:0-67131 GCA_025773905.1 Chitala chitala
CCTGTGTGCTCTGGGATGGGCTCCAGGCTTCCCTGCGACCCTCACCAGGAATAAGCGGTTAAGATAATGGATGGATGAATTTCTAGTATTCCATTAATAGCATAGTCACTTGTTTTCATGTAAATATATTATTTAATGCTAGTGATATGATGGTCCAAAAGAAATTAAAAAAACACTAAATACACTTATATCACTAATTCATTATTTAGTCACACTCGAATTTGAAATTGCAAAACATTCAGGCACTTAGTACAGGGATGCAAAACTTTATAACTATTGAATTTCAGGTGGAAAACTTGCTAAGTCATTGACCTAAAGAACCTGAGTCCTGACAGGTGTTAGAAATGTGTGTTTGTTATTTCACCATGGTTCTTGTAATTTAAAAAAAAACATTGCAGTACATAAACATTTTTAAAGAAAACAAGCCTACAGTGTATGTGCTCAAATTCCCTTCTGTATTTTGGGAAGATTATTTCCATTATAGCTTATGGTTTTTTAGCATCTAGCATAGTAGACATAAAACCCCAAGGGCTGAATGTTATCAAAACAAAAATGTAACAATTTTTAAGCCATTTAAAGCAGAAATATAATGACGTACAGCACATGACAGTTAGCTGGTTCTCGCAGGCTTTTCACCCCTAAGTGTTGCCTGTCCGATCTGACGGCGCTTTTCAATATTCTGCCTTGATTTTGAATTGTGGATAGAGGTCAAAATTGAAGTGTACTTTTAAAGAAGTCCTAGACATTGTAAATATTTTACACAGTTTCAAATGAATACTATAAATGATAGATCACAAGGCTGAGGAATCTGTGAGCTGTAGGCTTCTCTAATGACCGTACCTTGTCAAAATCTCCAACCTGTCTTCATTAGAAACCTGACCAGGTCCATAGATAGCAAAAAGCATGTTCATTCAGATTACTTTTATTATTATTATTATTATTATTATTATTATTATTATTATTACTGTATTATTATTATAAGTTTTCAAAAGCACTCATTCTGTGTTATATCACGTAAGAATATTAGGGCTGCTGTTTATGAGTGGTAAATAATTTCTGTCTGTTGACTTGCTGGGCTCATACTAAGCAGCCAAATGACAGCAAAGTAACATGGAGATACACCAGGCACGGCCGCGTTTCCCCTCCCCTCGCTTCCGCTGCAATTCGGAACGTAAAGGGTTCATTTCTCAAGGTCAGTGCGAACCCTGAAGCGTTGGCTTACAAAGAGATGAAGCGGTGTGAGCATTATTATTACTCAGAATAAGTGGATTACAGTAGGTTACTAGTGAATTTCCCTGCCCTGAGAAAATGTCTGATTCCCTGCTCGGCGCATTTTAAATATGCAGCTGTTGTTGTCTCACAAAGAAATGTGAAAAAGAGGGAAATTACAAGCTCTTTTTCTGTAACTCTATACCCCCAATATTACTGTAGAAATTAGCTCTTGAAAGCAAGTGCTGTTTCTTCAGTGTGTTACCAACAGCCAGTCTGACACATTGACTGACAATAAAACAGGACTTAGTGTCCGCTGTTCCACTCATTTTTCTAACTTTAAAGTATAATGCTTTTTAGCTCAGTTATTGTGTTTCATTGCTTAAAAAAAATTTAGAGAAATGTAACAAAACTCAACGTTTATAAGTAATACTATATTTAAAAACTAATAAAAATGTAACAAAACTCTTAACGTTTAGAAGTAATACTATATTTTCTGGACAGGATTAATACTGTTTTTATAACAGTTTACAGCATTTCAAACATTTTGGTGTGACGTAATTTCACAAAAGTGATATAACGGCAAAGACTTAGGTGAGGGACTGAAATTATCACAAGCCATTAACAGCCTTGTTTTATGGAAGACAGATTTTTATAACTTAATGTTTTATATACATGACAGTACAGTATCTGTAACCAATCATGTGCTTAGTACATTCAATATTACCCTCAAGAATTACATCATGGGTCAAATGAACTGACATCACACAAAAGTCAAATCTGTGCCACATGAGAAGGCATGACTGACTTTAACAAGGCCGCTGAGGCAGTTTTATCTGCATTGAGTATAATGAATATGCAGGGAGTTGTAAAGTCTGACTGTAGGTTCTGTATTTAAAATAATAATAATAATAATGACAACTACAATGACACAGCCATAATAACACTTTAGTGCAAAGGTAAGTGTATCCAAGTGACTTAAAAAATAATAAACTATTTCCAATTAAACATGTACAACATTCAGTTCACATCAGCATTCTTTCCTCATCAGTTTTTTTCTTTTTTCTTTCCCAGCAGGCACACTTTGTAGCTTTATATTACCTTAGCCCTGCCTTCCAGAATGTTACCACTGCATCAATTTTTCATTCATTCTATTGACAGTGTGTACATTTAAGAATCTCAACACTATTTACAAAATATCAGACAATTTCAGTATTGATTCTGAACATTCCATGGAAAACACAAACACATCTCAGGCAACAGGTAACAACCAGAAAACAGACTCCATGCTCCTGTAAACCACAGTGTTCTTGCAATGCATTTGTCCAGTAATGTAGTAAAGCAAACTGAAACCATTTTAGAAAGATGTTTTGGTAGTGCTAATGTTTAAATGATAAACTCAGTAGCTACAGCTGTGTGCGCCCATCTGTGCTAGGTCTGATGGGTGACTGGGATAAGTGACATATAAGAGGGAATTTGTAGAATTATTGTGCCACAACCAAATGTGAGGACCTCTTCATCACACAAGGCACTGCAAAATAATACCAAAATAATATAAAATATTATAAAAATAATATAGTATTATTGTTACCGTGAACAGTTTTTTCGTGAACAGAACAGAAATTATGCGAAAAAATACTTTGGAATCATAAGGTGTTGTTTTAACCAACAGAAAACGCCCAAAAAGAATGGCCGACAAGACAGAGAAGTCACAGGCGCAACTAAAACATACTTTTCTTTGTAATGAAAAAAGAAATCTAAAACAGCGCACTTTCATCTTGGCCACACAGATACTTGCTCAATATCATTCACTTACTCTAAATTGTGCCAATCAATGGCCATAGATATGGGGTGGTTATAAATAAAGTTTCCCTATTCAAAGCTCTCTGTAGTTTTAATAAGCAGAAAGGCACCAATATGTATACATATACTTTTCAAGGAATGGGGAGGATTCTGGGTTAAATTGTAGTTCCAAAATCTGCCAACAGAGGAAAATATGACACTGTACCATGTATTTCCTCTTATGTTTCAAAATTAACTACTATCCCAAAAGCATTAGTGTTTTTTAAAAATCATAAATAGGTCAAAGATTTTGTTTGCACATACAGTGCATTCAGTTTATTATTATGCTTCATAAAAAGATCTTCCTGGATGTGGATTTGTTTCACATGTCTATCCAAGTGTCGGGTTAGTCGTTTTTAGAGTGTGGATTACGGATTTTTAAAAATCCCCAGGACAAGGTGTCTGTGTATAATGCATAGCAAGAACAAAAATGTTAGGCTATTTGGCTTGCAGTAATGTCAGTTTCTCATTCTAGTTGATGTATGAGTTATTACTGTATGTGAAAGTAGGAGTGGTGTGTAATGTTTAACATGGAGGGGTATTAAGGACAAAAATCAGCTTGATATTCAATGTGGCCAATGTTAATAACAAATAGCAATGACAATTCTTAAAGTATACAAAAAACATTCATTGTAAAAGCATTGAAATAGTGTAATAGAAGTATTTTATACATTTGTTATATACATTGCACGTTTTGATAAAAATTGCAACAGTTTTTATATTACAAATCAAATTTCCTGGTTTTCGTTGTGTGTTTTTTTTTATCCTTGAGATTCATGACTTTAAATATTTCTATTTTGGACCCGCGATTTCGTGGGCCATTAGGAATCATAGCAATTCCACCCTACAGGGAAATAAATTTTGCAAGGGTTGGAAAAATTGTAAATAACAAGATTGTTTATGATAAAGAAATTGCCTGTTTAAGTAGCATATATATATATATATTCCATGCATACGGCTGTTAATGAAGTTGTGTCCAATGAAACGTACAGCTTACATTACACGATACAATGAAATGTGTTTATGGTAGAGTTTCGACTTTCCCTCAGGAGTTTCTGTTTATTCTATGTGTTAGAAGCAGAAAATGGAACTTGTGCCGGTAAATTGCTTTTGGTGTCAGTATCCTCCATCTAGGCTGTAATGCCAGTTTTACGGGTCTCAGGGTAAATTCTGCATTACCGCCACTATAACTGCTGGATCATTCCTTCAACTGTTTGTAGTAATTATAAGCCAGGTGACAGCAATTAATTTATTCATTTTCATACTCAGCACCTTATAAAACAATTTTTTTGCTTGAATGACTTGCAAGTTGTGTTACTTTAAAACACATGCCGTTCTCAGGTAATATTAGTAAAAATATGGGTTATATGTGTTGGCCTTACATTTTTCTTTGTATAATCAAAAAAGTAAGTTAAAAATGGAAAAAATTGTCATGTTTAATGAACACAAACTTTTGCCACAGATTTTAATGACTTGCGTTAAGAATATGTGAATAAGCAATCGTAAAAAAACACACTGTGTAAGATTACATGGTTCCTGTAGTGAATGTCAGGAAAGATGCAGCGATGAAAACCAAAAGGTCTTCAAAAAAATCTGAACGTGATGTTACTGGAAAGCACAGATGAACAGAAGGGCACAAACAGAATATTTCTTGTGCTCAGTGTACTCTGCCATCAGGAAATGTGAAGCGCTCAGTAACACCCCACGGAGAACGTGTGCAGACCATCCCACCCCACAATCTCATTGACCAGAAAAAAAAATGGCTGAATCTTAAAACAGATTTAAAAGAGTCAAAATAAATGAATAAGAGAATAGAGTATAGCTCCCACAATGCACATTCAGTGGCACATATGGCTGAATTTTTCTATTAGCTAGTAATATCCTACCATATGAGAAATAGGTTGTAGAAAAACAAAGTTATTGGTAAAAATTAGACATAACTGCTATGTTAATATCTGCATCAGATTATGAATTTTTGTTTCCGTAATGAATAGGAATTTTTGCATTTAGTAGATCTCTTTAAAAAATAGGATTATTATGTTTTTTTTTTAATATACTGAAAGATTTGGTGTGATTTACAGCATGCATTTCCTAAATAATGGTAGCTGTTCATCAGCAGAGGGTTAGGTCTGTATTAGGCTAGGCCATAATTTGCTGACACCACAGCATAACCAATGAAAGGTGTGCAAAGACCCAAAAAGAACCAATGGGGCTGCAGCACAATATAGAAAGAAGGTTTCTGTCACAATGACAATAAAACAGGATTATCAGTTACTGTATTGGTTTTCTCTATCCTAAAATTTTAAAACCTTCTAATTAAAAACTTCGTTAAGGCCCATAAATTAGCATGTTCAACCCAAAAGAGCAAAGTGTATTTGGAACACATCTATTATTGACAGTAATTTCTTTTGGGTCAGATGTTGACCCCATCACCTTTCAGTGAGATACAGCTCAACATCTGTTTAGGGAGACTTTTGCGGTAACCAGAATGACAATTTTTTTGTCACAGGAAGAGAACTGGTGTTGCATTTATCACATAGTGAGTTTCAGTGCATTCCAGAAAAACTAGTTTAATCACAAATCACAGAAAAGTGATGTTTTACTGAACAAGAAGTGGAGTTCAGAGCAGGAAATGCACAGAGATTTGAAGCCATTAAAGCAATCAAGCCAGGTCCAAAGTCATCAATTACAGTGGTTCTGTTCATCTTAACCCACAATGCAGTTACAACATGTCATGCTGACAGAATCGAATATAAAGCAGAGGACACACAAACCATGCTGAAATGTCAGCACATATTTCAACATTTGTATGATATTTTCTGCAAGACACTAAATTTTAACCTGTCTCTTTAGGTCCAGACTTTAGTAGCGTGAAACTGTACACTGTCCAAGGAGAACCTTCTGGAAAAGTATATGAAGAATTTAAAGGTTACTGTTTGGGAAGGAGACCGGCTAAGTACATTTACGTTTATTTGTTCCGCAGACACGTTTCTCAAAAATGACTTACAAATTAGTAAAAGTACACATGCGTATTAAAACAAGGTCAGCCAATATCTGAGATTCCAGCTAACAGTAAGTGCTGTCCTATAGTCAAAGTGCACAAGATTTATTTAAGATAGAGTCTCAGTCAACTAACAGAGTAAACAGTTAAACATCAATAACACAAGTTAAAATTAGTAATAACACAACGGATAAGTCACAATTTAAACATTACAGCAATAACAAAACAGAACTGAAGAAGTTCAAGTGCTGAGGTGTCCCCTGAAGAGATGACTCTTGAGCTGCTTACGGAACGTGGACAGAGATAGCAGAGACGTCAAAGTAAAGAGCAGCTCATTACACCATTTAGGTGCCAGAGATGAGAAGAACTGAGGTCTACCAAGTAACATTGTATTTAAATGCAAATGCACCTAGACTGTTATAAGCTTAGGACAAATCAATACTCTCCTGAATGATTAGATAAGATGGAGGCAACAACTCATTTCACTCAATGGTTGATATCCGTGCAAATTTACAGTGTAGTTCTGGTGTGGAGTGCAGAACCTCGCTGCCAGGTTTCTCTCAGTAGTGAGATGAGACAAGTCCAGGGTTGGTGAGAAACAGAGAGGATGTCCCCATTACTATCACAAGTCAGCGTTTATGCAGCCATACAACATTCTGGTTGGAATCCTGTCACCTGTGGGGGCTCGTTGGGGTTGAAGGAACCAGCCACAGAGTTATGGTTGCGAAGCAGTGCTTTAGTAGGGTAATGAAGAATGGAGGTACAATGTTAGATATGCAACAGGAGGGCGGTTGTAGCATCAACAGGCACCAGGGGGAGAACAAACAAGAGACGAACTGCTGTCTGTTTGCTGCTCAACATCGAAGCCCTGAATGGAAGAGGTTGGCAGAAGATGCACCGCAGTTAATCTGGCACGCCTGATTGCAGCTGCGCCTCACTGGAGCTGCGAAGGGCTGTGCTCGTGACAGCATCCCAAACACGGCTGATGAGTAACGCAGTCTACTGTTAGTAGGCAGTTAGTAAACTAGAAGCATAATGTTCATGAACAGCATCCCAAGGTCACCTTGAGCTGATGATGTGTCATGAATTTTGAATCTGGCACATTGCGAAGCTAATATGCATGAATTGTATGAGTAAGAGCGGATTTCCTGGCAACTGGATCTTCGCCCCTGCGTTATTACCTGTGCTGACCCGAGCCTCGGTGCGGCATCTCGTAAAGCAACCAACAACACGGGGTCCTCTGCCAAACACTGGAAATGAGAGAGGCCCTTAAAGAAAGGAAGGGCCGTGGTAGAGGAAGAAACCATAATGAGGAAATGAGGAAAATTTGTGACGAATCGTAGAAAGGCAATTTTAAAGCTTTAAAAACAGGCAGTGCGTATGTTTTAGTTATTAATATAAATAGTTTTTGCTATACCAAATGTGATTCATCTAGGGTTGAGTGTTTCTTAGGCATTTCATTCATACATATGTCACATGTCATTAATAGTTTATGGGCAAAATTGGTATTCATGATATTATTTATTTGCAAGGGTCCATAGTACGGAAGCCTCATGAATGTTGAGCCCGTACTCCATTATAATAATGATCGCATAGAGGAAATATATGGAGGAAGCCTGCTGTACACTGGAAAGTGCCACGTCCGAACATTATTTGCCTTACAAATGTTTTAGATAATTTAGTCCTGGTCATTTGTATTTAAAGGTAAGCACAATACTGAATAATGTTGCAGTTATTTCATGTCCTGTTTCACAGTAATAAAAAACATAATTTAAAAGGATTTGGAGTAATGTAAATAATACTTGGAACTGGATGTTGTGTAAAGAGATTATTAAATATGTTTTGATGTCGTGATTGATTTCGAACGTGTTTTTGTTTAAGTAAGAACGGGAGGCGTAATAAGCAGTCGTTTAAACCTACACTCTTTCGGTCTGTTTTAAAGAATGTTTTCCTTGTTTTCTTTTTTATCTGACTTATGAAATCGTGTCACAAATATTGCTTATTCGTTACATTTACATTGTTTTATAGGCCAAAGTAAATAAATACATAGATATTTTAATAATATATAAATTAAAAAGAGTATCCCCTCAGATAGACTTGTTGCAATGCAAATGTACCTCTGCGTTGCAAGTATATTGTTTGTATTCCAGTGTGGTGGTAGAGTGGCTGATTATTAATACTAGTTCTGGGATCCAAAGTACCACATTATATGAAAAATAAAATCCAGTTTTATTTTAATCCATATTGAAAATGGTACGCTTCTTTAAAAATGCTCAGAAGACTTATTTTGCTATTCAGCATTATGTCCCATGCCTCAACATGTGATCCGTGTTTAACTGCTTAATTTTCTTCTCAGTGCAATCTTTCTGTTACTTGCGGATTATGCCGTGTTGTCAGGGAACGTGTGCTGTTGATTGCTGAAATGCAACTGCTACAAAACCATGCTTTTCACTGAATTCAGACATAATAGTGTGTGTGTGTATAAAGGAAAAGAGGAAGTAGATTAAAAACTTTGCATTCAGAAGTAAACAAACCATAACGTGAATATCATTATACATTAGTGCCATTATTATTATTATTATTATTATTATTATTATTATTATTGTAGTTATTCAGTGCTGTGAAGTTGATTTCCTCTTTCGGTGACCACACTACCTTAATGTTTCCTGATTTGTGTTCATTGCTGACAAAATCTGTCTCTACTCTTTACTGTCACCCCTTTTAAATACCCTTCAACTGTTCTATGTATAACTGTCTTCTTTGAGAACAATTTGTTCTCACAACACTATCAGTTTGCTCTCGCGTGCTTCATGTGAGAACTCAGGCTTGATTTGGTCATGGACCGATTTGTTTGTTTCATGGCTCTACATACGTGTTGCGTGCAGAAGTCACCAACAGACTGCAACATTATACATACTTTCCCTGTCTTTGTTCAGTTTTTGGTTTTATAAAAAGGCACAGAAAATACCATAATCTATGCTATTTTGAAATTTGTTCAGTACGCTCTTAGTTCAATTAAATCAAAAATCTTTTCAGGGTATTTTTTTCTAGGTTTTGTCAAGCTCTATTATACATCTAATTTCTTGACTGCTTGATTATTATTATTATTGTTGATCCAAGGAGACAATAACTGTCTCCTATTGTGTATTTACCATCAAGTCTGAAGTTAGCCAGCTCTCCTGTTCTCATATTCTTTCTTTTCTTCATATCTACCTGTAGTTCCATCTTCTCACTCTGTTCTTTTTGTGTAAAAATATCCAGGTCTTTTAAATTTTTAGTTCATCACTGTAGTGTCAACAGCATGTAAAAGTTTTTTTAATTCCACTGATCTTAAATTATTTATGTTCTTGTAATCTTACATTACATATTCAGCATCCAGTTCTGATAGGTGTGCTGTTTACCTAACTGCTAAACTTTAGCCACTTTGCTTGTCTATTTTTTGTTATAACTGGCTTCTTCTCTCGTGTAGAGGTTCCTCATAATAATGAGATGGCACGGTACATCCACCCTTCTAAGAGCATTACATAATTTTGTGGAATTGTCAATACTACACAGAGCTCTGATGTAGTCAATGAAGCGTGTATTGACTTCTCGCTTGCTTTCCTTTGCTTTTTCAATTAACCAGCGTTGATCAATGGTAATATCTCCTGATGCTCCGCCTGCCCAGAATCCAGCTCGTATGTCTGTCACCACTCTGTCCATGCCTGGTTCTCGTCTCCACTGGATGAACATTAGTATACCCTTGCTGGCGTGTGATGTAAGAGACATTATTCAGTAATTTGTATATTCCTTCAGGCCCCCTTTGTTTGGTGTTGGAATATAAACCCTTTTCGTTCTGTTAGCCGTTGAGTGTTTTCCCAGACTTGTTTGCATAATTTGGTCAGCACTTTGATGCCATTTCAGTTTTTATTTTCAACATTTCTGTGCCATCACGTCCTGTGGTTTTCTGTTTTGCCAGTTATCTCAGAGCCAATCTGACTGTCTTCCAGCAGTGAAGATTAATCCATGTAACTGACATCAAAAACATCATGGATACTAATTTTGTCCTACAGAGGTCTTGTTTGTATTCTCCCCCCCTTGCTTCATCTTTTTTAATCAGTTATGATTTGGCTATTGATGTCCTTCAGTGTGCCTGCTCAAGACTGGAATTTACTTTTGAACAGATTAGTCTGCTGGAAAGATGTCCTTGTTTTTCCACTCTTATTTTCATTTTTAATGTCATTACAGATGTTACAATATTGATATTTCTCCTTCTTAACAGCTACATGGATTTCAAGGTCCAAGTTCTCTTTAATTTTTGCATCCCTTCCTTTTTATTTGCTCTGTCTTTTCTGTCATCCTTTTTCATTCTGTTCTTGCTTTTATTTTTCTATGTTTTTCTCCACTTCATTTTTGAATTCCGTGTACTTTTCTATCAGGTGGGTCTAGAACTAGACATACCTTTTTTTGAAGACACTATACTTGTCTAGGTTTTTGTCAAGAAGTCTGACAGCCTTGCTATTGTTCAGCCTCACTTTGACCTATGCACATTAGATGTTTATGATTAACTCCAAAGTCTTCACTGAAACATGTCATTGCTGTTATGGTTAATCTCCACCTTGTCAAGACTAGCTTGATTTCAGTGGATATTGGCTCGTAAATGTTCATGGACAGAGACTCACTTTGGTGATGTATAGGCAACTGAAATCTAAGAGTAATGTTGCAGGCTGCACATGCGTGGAAGGGAACATTATCTTTACAAACAGGGTAAGACCAGAGTGGTATATTGAGGAGGTATAGCTGAGAAAATTCTGCATTAGTGCCATCAAATCCACTGTAACAAACATAACCATTGGCCAGTTTGTGGCCAGTGATTCCATGAGCAGCGATCCAATGGTCAGACCAGGCTTAAACAGCATCAACACATGTGAGTAAGGGAACCAAAACCTAAATGACAAAACCAAGAGAACTGTGTATCCTGTTTATAACATGGCTTAAATGGTTTGATGTGATATGTTTTACATTAATGTTGAAAGGTACTTCATTGTTTGAATTTTTAACATTTAAAATGATATAATCTTAAAACTGGTGAAGGTAATGAGTATTTCATCTTTAATGAATTCAGTTTTTTTGTGTCACTGCTTTGCTCGGTCTTGAGTTTGCAGCAATACAATCAGGCTCCTGCTGCAAGATGTTCTTGTTTTTTCTTTCTCTTTGCATGTATGTTTCACTGGCTTCTGCTTGTTTATGGTAAGATATCCCTCTCTCCAACTGAATCCATTATCTTCACTAGCACTTCTAAGAGATTTACCTCAGCCTGGTGACACTTCATGTACCTGTCAGCTTAACTGATATACATATCACTGCATCTAGAGGTCTCTACTCCACCAGAGCAACAGCTTTGGGAGTAACAGGGATGTGACAAATCAACACTGGTCCTTCACCAAACCCTTAAGTGTAGTGCAACAAATTAAAAATACATCTCATTTGAAGAACAGGGAAAAAATGGACAAAATTGCAGTACGTTCTATTAGCGTGTTATAACCAATAATCCTCTACAGTGTGTGATTTTAATAATGGACGTTTTGCCATATTTTATTAACAATGAACATATCTAACATTAGGCTCCGTGGTGGCTCAGTGTATACAGTTACCTCCATGTAGTTACCTCATGCCTCAGTGGGATTCAGTCTGGCTCTTGGCACTGAGTGTGTGGAGATGTTCTCCCACATGAAGAGCACTGTGGTCCCTAAAGGGAGTAGAGGTGGAGTTTTCCCCATCAACAAAGCTCATCTGCTCGCACCTTCTCTGGTTGAAATTGATTTCTCCAAGGCCTGAAGAATAGCTTCAGTTCTTCTAGACATGGCACTAGACTGGACAGGTAGCTCTTTAGCCTGTCTCACTTGAGCGCTGTAGCCAAACTGAGAAATCGTCTTCAGGGGAGAAGCCTTTTGTTTACAGTGCAGAGCTTGCGTCTCTAAGGAGGACCTTCACAGATTGACCACTTGCCTTGGCTAAACATTTTGCACTCATATGCTACTTAGTGCTAAACTTCAATTCTTCTATTTTTTTTTTTTCATTATAGGTGCTTCTTGCCTATGAAATGTTCAATGTAAACTTCATTCCCATTGCATGCAATTTAAAACAAGACTTATGTGTTTTTTTATTTATGAGTGCTTAATTCCATTCATACCTTCATTAAAGTGAATTCATCAGCTCAACTGGAATAAAAACCAGTAGGTCTAAAGCTGTAGTAGTGTTATAGTCATGCATATGGCTAATAGTAATTGATAATATAAAAAATATGATGTTTCACACCACTGCCCCCTAGTGGATAGTAGGATCGATTGCAACGAGCTGCTAAAACGCGTTTGCTTTCTTAGTTCAACGTTCATCACAGTAGCACAATCACCAGCCCTTGAAGTGCACTTCTAATGTAACATGAAGTTCATTAACAAATTGGCATTGGCATACATACGAAACGAACGTCATGAAACACAGAGAACGACATATCTGCATTTATAATGAAGAAAAGAAGTCGACCCAAACGCGCATTGTTAAGGTCAGTGTGGGAAAACACGTATTTATAAGCACTGTATACGTGGTCTATCTGCATGCCTAAGGAGCAAGCGCAAGCCCACTGAATCATTTGAAATTTGGTTTCAAGTGGTAGACTACTTAAAAACTTCTTTCCATCTTGAACTTGACCTAGCAGCTGGCCCTGGAATTTTTTACTTTTCCTGTTTTCACCACGCTGTCCTCTCACGACCTTTTTACGCGAACTTTAAAAATTATAATGAATTCACATGTTGCAAAAGTTCGGGCAGAGCTTTTACAACACAGCATTTTCAGTTGTTGAACAAGAGTGACACCTAGTGGAACTAAACTGTAACCAAGCGGACGTTGTCAGCACCGATGGTATTCTTTTATTTCCACGTAGTTCAAAAGATGAGTCTTTAAGGCTTTGCGAAGATACGTGCTGAAACTTAAGCAACTCCAGTACACAAGGCTACAGTTTTCAGGTAAAAGAAGGATACCGTATGGGCTCTGTTGTTTGGACTTATGTCAACATAATTTACAAACTGGAAAGAGAATGAAAAGTAAACTTGAGACTGTTACAGCATGACACATATTTTATAGGGTGGAAAAAGCTCGAAGAAGTATTTGTAGCGCTATCTACTAGGTAGTAATATATTTGTGATTGTATTAACTAGCTACACTAAAGCACCCCTGAACTTCAGGCTCTTATATACCTAATTCCATAACTATGGACATAAATATGGTGCTGGCCACAGCTACAGCTCCATTTTTTCCACTCTCCATTATAGTTTGAAGCGCGGATGTCTGGGTTTCCTCCTATTTTCCTACAATTGTTTGCTGGGCAGCCAGTCGGTTTTGTCCATATACGTATCTATCATATACTGTACTATGTAAACTATAGTTTACGTTCATGTTTTTTATTGGTTGATATAATTCAACACCAGATGGCGCTATTGTCCTATATTATTATAATCATCATTTATTATTATTATTATTATTATTATTATTATTATTATTGTTGTTGTTCTTGTTTTGTCAATTGTATTTGTAACGCACATTTAACTACGCTGTTGTCCAAAGTACTGTACAATGGCAAAATAACTAAGAAGCAATAAACAACGCAACAGCAAAAACAAAAGACATTGATGGTCAGATACAATAATACATAGACAAAACAATAATACAGTGGAGTAGTAAGATAAATAAATGTCGACTCTCACTGATGATTGAAACAACTAATTTAAAACTGGTGAGTTGAGTGTAGTATCAGAAATCAATTTACATTAAAAGCCAAAGAAAATAAAAAAGTTTTTGAGGTGAGATTTAAATAATGAAAGAGAGGTAGCCTGTCTGATGTAAAGGGCCAGTTCATTCCATAGTCTGGGTGCTGCCACAGAAAAGGCCCTATTCAGCACGGCTCTTCAGCTTTAATTTAGGGACTGAATTGTAATGGCTGCTCAGAAGACCTAAGTGCCCATACTGGACTGTAAGGCTGTATAAGGTCTGAATTGTAAGGTGTAGTTTTGTTTGCTTATTTTATCTGAATGCTGATTCGATTTTAAATTTTACATCATCATTGTTTCCTATTACCTTTAAACATTAATATTCGGAGCAGGATTTCAAAGCTGTGATGTAACCGTCACATGGTATGAGCTTTATTGGTCCGTGTGGATGCTGGTGCTCCTCACCACAAGGGGGGGGTGATTTGCAATATTAAGCTGTTGAGGCCTAGAAAGGCATAAAAGAAGAGCTGACATGCATGCTGACACTGTACTGGTTGATTGTGTGCATGCAGTGGTGTGTAGTATAATGTCATTGCAAGCCTTCATCAAAACTGCAAGGGAAATGTCTTCAGTTTTGTGCTGTTTGGTAAAAACCTGTTTGGTAACGTTAAGTTCTTTATAAAGGAGGCTTTGAGTCTCATGTTCGGGAAGTTCAATACAGCGATTTTGGACATTTTGTTTTTACACCAAGCCTCAAAAGTGCTCAGCCTTTATCCCAGCTGCATTTCCTTTGAACACTTTGGCTGAGGGCCAATAATATTTTGACGTTTCTGTTACTGCAAGAAATGGATTCATTCAAGTCTGATACTTGGGCAGTATGGGATTGGTGATTAATACTGGTGTGACCTTTGAACTCTCTGTGATGGACATTTATACTTTCATTACACTTTGCATTTATTCTTTGTACGATATTGAAGTTCACCTTCGGGTGCCCCCCCCCCTTAAATTTTTTGTAATCTGTTGGCCCTTCTAAATCGAGTTTGGCAGCGTTAGTACATCAATAACATTATTACAACAACCAATGGTGTAAAAGCTATTTATTTCTCAAACCCGTTATCAAAACAGACATTTTAAAAACAGCAATAACGTTCTCAATCTTTGTCCTCTGTGTATCCAGCGTTGCTGACCAGCATGCAAGCTGGCATAGGTCATGTAAGGGTATCGTCACATTAAATAAAGCACCCTTAAAAATTACAGTAGAAATACAGACATTACACACATTTTACAAAGTCTCGGACGAGAAAAAATAGTTTGTTACCTTAGAATGGTCACATTTTGCTTAGTATTGTTGGTTTTAGACAGCATAAGATCACTGTCAAAATATGCAGGGTGGACATGTTAAACAGAGGTAAGTGATCTGACTGGCTCAGGTATAATGAGGCATGACACAAATGGCATACAAGTGCAAAACTGTAGCAGCATTAAAATTCTGAGCAGTTTCCATGTCATTATCACGCAACCGAATTTATGAACTCCGGCAGGGGGGAATGTTTGGTTTCAAAGAAGTGTGTCCTTGCATACCACTCATGTCAGCGCCTGATTATAACTGCTGAATTAGCCAGTCAGAGCATTACATCGAAGAATCACGTGTTACAGTTTACAGATGTCTCCGTGCTATGGTCAGTGCTTTCTTGGATAACCACATTCCAGGCTACGCACAGTTGAACGTCACATGGCGTGCGTTTCATCCACAAATGAGCCGAAGGGTGCCTCGGTGTCAGCTTGTTCCGCAACAGGTCAAAGGTCACCCAGCTTTCGCTCATCCAAATGTAACTGCTAACATATTCATCCAGTACATTTCACTAAACAGGTTGCTGTGTAATATCAAACCAATGGTATGCATTTATGAACATTCAAATTAATAAAAAATGAAAATCAAGTTCAGTTCAAAGTATGCATGGAGGTACACACAGTTCAAAATTCTCTCCCATTCGGAATTACCAGTCAATCCTCCTAAGGGCTCAACAAATTTACAGTTTGTTTACAAAATTTAAACTCAGTAAGTGATAAAAAAAAATTACAAATATGGTCTTAATATTTTACAGTATTGATTTTGTTCCCCGCAAAACTCTGTATTAGATGATTATTTCAGCATATTACGCATAATTATAAATTGGTAAAATGCCAGAACACTTGCCAACAAAGTCATTTTTCATTTAGCGTGCGGTACATGAAACATCCAACGTATGCATCAGTGAAAGCCAAGTCAGCATTTAAACCACACATCCGTCTTGAAACACGCATTCACATAGCAAAGATGACAATTTCCCTAATGTTAACCCCTTTAACATTAAAAATTGTGTTGAAGTGACTGATTCCTTAAATACCTAATGGGGATAAACCCTTTAGTATGAAAACGTTGTCCTGAGGTGATTGATTCCTTAAACCCTATTGAGGATAAATTTGGTTAGAGACTGTGTGAGTGAGATTTTACTCCAGCAATGAAACTGGAAAATCCTTGATGTGGCTCATGAATACGCATGACTGGGCTTTGGTCTAAAGTAGCACAGTTTAAAATCAATCAGGCGATTTCATTAGAATTCTAATTTTAAAAAGTTAAGAATGACTGCATTCGCAAAACTGGTTTTTTACATACAAAAACACGGGACCTGTTGATGATTTCAATTTAGTTGAATTTAAAATTATGCAGAAGATGTAGCTTTTTGCACTCGTGTAGTTTTTTTTTTATGGAAATCAGTAACAGCTGCATCAATGTCATGCTTGTCTAGAAGTAACGTTTGTTCTCCCTCATTTGCTCAACTTTTTTTATTATTGCTTAACTCTTCGATCTTAAAAAAAAAAAAAAAACATTCGACAGTCATGCCTGAGGATCAGATTCTGATCGCTAGGTAACCCTGGTATATAAAGTTGTTCCACTTCACCTTAAAAGAAAGGTCGAAGTTAACACACCAGTCTTTCTGAGCAGCATTTGCCTGTCAGACTTACTGAGAGTGGTTTACATTTCCTTTCCAGCCTTTTGACCTCAGTGTGATGTTAACTTCAGATGCAAGCCCAGTATCAGTCAAAATTGTTAACATGGTTTCATTAGATTCATATGGGGACCCGCCCCAAAAAAAAAAAAATCAAACCATAAAACAATAATTATGACTATTAAAGACCCATGAATGCTACCAATGTGTAGCCAATCCAAAGTCACCTGATCACACTGCAAAAAAAAAAAAACCAAAAACTAATATGCAACAGAACAACGTTACCACACCTGTCCCAACAACTACCAAGTATGGAAGGACATTCAGACAGCTTGTGATTTATATAAATTCATATATATATATGTGTATATATACACCCAAACCATTATATATTTTTTCCTGTTTATATACTGCAAGAAAATTCATTGTACTAATATTTTAAATGTATTGATATATATATATATACACTTTTTCTTTTCAGTGACACATACTTTGTCTATATTTCTCCTCTTTAGTTTCTGAGATGCAAGCTGGATCTATACTATTACAGTTTCCAACTTACATTAGAGTCTTTTGTTATAGTATTTACAAAGGAGACCAAGTTATCTGTGATACATTGCTTTATAACTTTAAAATTATCTGGAATATATCGTATATTTCTGGTGGTAATTTATTTTGTTAGCCACCAGGCTACACAACATACAGCAAGTTATTTGATTATAACTTGCTGTAGTTATTGATTTGAATTGTTTTAATCCTTTTACATTATTAACTAACAGACTGAACTCATTCAAAGTTAATATTATGTACATAAAGAACTTATTTTGAAATCATCGATATCTTTCGGTTTTAAGTCCCTTACTTATATAGGTGTCGCAGTAAACCAGTTGTGTGCAACCTGTCTGTTTTTGTCTGGAAAAATACATTTTTGTTTTGTCATCATTCAGATGGAAGAAATTTTACCATATGTGAAGAACTGGTAGGTACCATTAGTGCAATTCTTAGAGACCAGAGACCACCTCAAACTAAAGTGCTATATCACAGATAGTGTGGTTCAGAACCCAGACAGCAAACTCCCTGGCACGTGTTCAGGGACCATGCTTTGTTCAGGACGCACTTCTCTCCTGTGAGGTTGCTGAAACACAGAGAGAACACTGTCATGTAAACTGAAACGAAACAACACCCACACTCTTCAGGCAAAATGTTCCAGAATTTCAGCTTTATTATATTGCACTTAAATTTTACTTAACCAAAACAGTGAATTTGATACTGTGAAAACAAATTTCATAGTTTCATATATTCCATCAGAAAGTCACACCAACCTGTTAAGTCTCTAAACCGTCTTTTGGCCTCGGCCCGTTCTTCAGAGTCAAAATACCACACAGTAACGGCATACCTGAGAGAGAAAAGTCACCAAGACACGGTCAACTCCTGCTGTACACTACACAAAACTGGACACTTTCTGTTTTGATTTCTGACTGCTAGGAACGGTCTTGCATGAAATGTTTAAGAAAACAATACAACCTTAGACTTATTTCAGGAAATTAACCATAAAAAGTATTCAAATATATGTTTAGCACACAAAACAAAATGTGACAAACTTGCCAGAATCTTTACACATGGGCATAAAAGGACTTTCAAATCTACTAATGAATCATTTTAAATTAAATATGCTTGAAGTGCCCTAACCGCACACCTTGTGCTGTAGGAGGGTTGGACTTCATGTGGGTTCCTTCTATCAGACCAGAAGAACAACAGGCGATCGAAAAGTGGCTCAATGTCAGCCACGTAAGACTTTCCTTCAGGGAATATTCGGAGAATTCCTCCATGTTCCTGAAGAGTAACAAAGACATTAAAGTTAGGACAATTACTAAAAATGCACAACACGCTCTACATTACAAAATTTATTTGCATTTCAGTGTCTTGACATGCAAGTAGAATATACATTTAAAGCCCTGGCGTAACAGATGTTGACTGTTTACATGGAATCATTTCATCTCGAAAGGGTTTCCCAGGTATTAGAATTTACAGGGTAGAGAACTGAAGAGTGATAAACGCTCAAGGGAACGAGGAATGAGCCAGCAGAGAAGATGCTTATCAGCAAGCGGCGGCTCACCTTGGCATCCCAGTTTTTGTTCAGATAGTAGATGCATGTGACACAGCGGCCATCAGCATTGGGGTTATCCACATGTTTCACGTACCCTGCACCATTTCCTGGATAGCATGCCACCATTGCCTGTGTGTGGGTGGGGGTGGAGATGGGGGAAACAAATGGGGAAACATAACTGTGAGACATGATTCATGTATATACACACACACACACACACACACAGTCCGCCCACAGATTACAGCGCATCTACATTATAACTGTTTGGACTTGCCAAATGTTATTTCATTAACCTCATGTTATCTTTCATGACTGTAGTTTGGCAGTAATATCTAACAATGACCCTTCCATCTGGTGTATCTGTGCCAATAACAAGGAGTCTTTGTTAAATATTATACTTTATTAACCATTAACAGAACACTGTGCTAATTTTGACACTTGCACACATCTCTGTATCTACAGTAGCCTCACACTTTGGCTACATTATCGACAGCCAGAGCTTCTTTCAGCAATTACTCATGGCTACGCAATGCTAACACACCAGTAAAACTCACATTATACAAGAGGATTTCCACCTTGCAGGAAAATCCATAAGAACATTGCTGGAACAGAACTCATCATAAATTGAAGACAAACTGTGTCTATTTATTTCATTTTTAGATGCCATGTATCACAAAAATGAATTCAAGCGAGCCTCAAAGTCAGAAGAGCGTCAACTACTGTGTACATTTCTAAATCTTTCATTAAAAAAAACACTAAATATTCATTAAAAAAGATTAAACTTTTCCCAAAGATTAACATCAGAGTCCAGAGTTGTGTAAATGTAATTATTAATCTCAAACAGGTGAGACTCTTAATGTTCAAGCAGACCTCCTGACAGTTACCCACATGTAAAGCAATTCCTAAAGAACACTGAGAAAACTAAATGAAATGCAGCATTTCAAGTATCCACAAACGAGTTCTGTCATTTTGTCAACGGGAAGTGAGTGCACGACAATCTGTAATACTCCACTGTAGATGTAGCTGTTGTAGTAGAATTCTGACAGGACAAACCAATGTACTCCATGGACATTAGCCCAAAGCCCTATGCGGTCAGCCTTGAAATGATGTGGATGCTGAACAATATCATTAGCACTGCTCAGTCAGTGACCGTTCTGCTCCCTCTGTCTATTGTGTAACGAAATAAAAGACTGCAGAGGTTGAAAAATGCAAAGTGCATCTACATGCATAAAGGGTCATTCAACAAAGATTTCAGGTCTTTTCTTAGGTTTGAAGTAAATGTTCCCTGAAGTTAAAGACTTCACCTTCACCTGTCCTACTGTCATGATCCTGGTAGCCTACCGTATCACCTGCTGACAGTGCTCATCAAATCTGCCGCATCGTTATTCTGAGAAATTATCAGCCCCACTGCTATCTGCTCTCATCCTGACTTTTCTTTCCCCCCGTCTAGTGACCCTGAAAGGCTGTAGAAAGTCTTTGCATCTTGCATGCTCCTGAACATGACTCCAATCAGCCCAGAGCCACTTTTCACGTCAATTTCCTCTAGTATTCATATACTGAGGAGAAGTGAAGCTACAGGTATTAGGTCAAAACCCAAACCAAAATTTAACCTTAACGCCTTAACTGCTTATCCCTAAACACTAGTGAAGGTATATCAAGAAATATACAATATTAACACTGTGTCGTTTGTTATATTAAAGAAATGCTAATGATAAATGCCGTTGCATGAGTTTTCCTAGTGCAACCAGAACTGGGATTGCACAGCAAAAGCAGAGCATGAATGGGGGCGTGGCCCTCGCACTGAGAGAGCTGGCTGTTTGCCAAGGATATGAAGGTTTAATGGCAGTGCTACGTGTGGAGCGTGAGACACCAGTGCCTCCACACAGCTGAGTGAGCAGAGGCGTTCTGTGGGATACACGACACTCCCCGAGCACACGCAGAAAGGAAACTACCCCGTTTCTCACTCTTACACCTTCACACCGTTTTCACCAACTCTCTGTAAGGTCTTGAGAAAATGAGGGGGCCACAGTACTAACCCAAACGTGTGCTTTAAATGTGAATCACCAGCCATTTTTAAATTAACCCTGTACTTATAAGGAAAAAAGTAAAAATGGACAAAAGATCCACGTAATGGACGTGATGGACATTTTGGTGTTGGATCCAAAGCATAACTGATTATAGAAGACTTTTTCAAGCAGAACATTACTTTACCTGGTTGTCAGTCAGGTGGTATCTTCAAGCTTACACTTGAAACTTTGTGTAGAATTAATCATGCCTAATACAGTATGTGTAATACACTATTTCACAATTGCACTCAATGGGGAATTTAAAAAGGACTTCTGCATTGCTGAACACTCATCAACAGGGCACACATGTAGGTGTATAACAGGACAAATGTCTCGTCACGTATTGCCTGCGTGCTCTATTTCCTGCTGCTCACACTTCCTATACGTGTAAACAGAAACACATCTGAGCCCCGCATGGTGTCTGGAGTCACGTACTAGTCACGCCTGGAATAACGCAACATCTGTGGTTTTAACCACCTGCTGCTGAGATATGCTGGGGGAGGTGCAGCCAAGTCAGGGGGCAAGAGGTAAGAGTTTATATAGCAAAATAAGTAAACGGAAAACGTGAAATCAAAACAACGCGAACATCAGCTGCAATAAGTCGCTTTGTTAGTATAGCCACGCATCGCATTATAGGAAAAATAAACACGCCACTAAAATGAATGAATTGCAATCGGTTGTGTGTTCTGCTCTGCATTTTATCTCGCTTCATATTGAGTTTAGTCGTTTTGCGCTTTCTAACTTTAACAGGTGTTATCCGTTATGCGACAACACTGTCGGCGATTACAAACATTGAGTTAACACAATCACCAAAAATTTTCACGTATAAAAACAGACCTACACATGCACATCAGCCATAAACATAAATAAAGTATTGGCCCAAGTTAGTGGGTGACTGCATTATCTACGAATGATTTGCTACTAAAACTTACCTTAGATCTCTCTCGGATATTCTTTTTTCCAAGCCGCCCGGCGCACAGCATAACTAATTTGTCGATTAATGACAGAAGGAAATTAATAGCTTCGCATCCCTTTTCAGTTCCAGAAACCCAAGCTATTTTATCACCTCTAATGTGTTTTTTGGAAACCCCAGATCCCCGACCGGCAAGCCGGCCATCGTGCAACAGACCAGAATCGTGCATTTCTTTGACCTGGTCCAAAACACAGTGTCCAATTAGGTCGCCAAGAAAATTGTCAACATAAAAAAACCCGAAATCGAGCAAGCAAGGCACAATTCGATCGAAAGCCAATCTCTCCAAATCGGAATCTGTGATGTGCTGAAGAAGAGGCATTTTTAAACGCGGTATAAGTAAGAGTGTATCCCAACAAAAGGATCACTGCTTTTAAAAATGACAGAGAATGTAGACAGTTCAATAAATCAGCTGTAAGTAAAAACAACTGTTCGCTGCCCTGCCTGATAAGATAAGGCGTCGAGGAAATATAGCAAAGATGTTAGTAGCAAAGTCCAGACTTATTAATCTCCAGCTCGCTCACGAAGTTACCAGTGTTTACTGTCGCATACACACTAACGTGGGACGTGCAGGATGTGTTGTAGCACATTGGGAGGAGGAGTCAAACGGGGACTGGCTATTCAGCGGTCTGCGCTATGCAAATTAAGTGATTTTCAAAACCGAGCGTTTTCATTAAATATGCATTGCGGTAACAAATATAACGATTGCATATTACACTTTTAAAAAGACAATTATGTATAGCCTGTTGATATAATATGCATTCCGCTGAGAAAATTCCCTTGGATGCATATTCAATATCTATAAATTGTTTTACTCGAATTACAAAATGTGCATTTATCTACATGAAACAGACGTGGTATTACAATGGAAAAGTGTAAGTGGGAGGTGAGCGTCTATGTAGATGCGTGCTTGGAGGTGGGTCGGCATCCGCCATTGAGGACAGCGGCAGGCGCATGTAGCGCTCGGAGCGCGACGGCTCTGAGTACAGCCGGGACTGGCACGTCACCAGCGCACCACGAGCTCTTCCCACACTCAGTGCACTTAACTTTCACATAAGCCCAGAGGCAGTCCTGTCATCTCACCGTTTCTTAAACAGTGTAGTATTCACAACTAATTAATATTAGTTTTTAACAACTAAAAATACAATATTTTCCCTTTTTTAGAACGAAATAATTTACATCTTAATCGAACTTGTTTTGTAGCCTGTGTAGTTTTTTCCTATGTTGAAATGTTTGTTCAATATCCGTTATTCATTCTACGGAATGCCGTTGACTTAAGCTTTTAATAAATTTCAGTAGAGCGATTACGGATGAGAAAAACGTTAAATGATGACATTTCATTAGTCACGTAGGCAGGTGCTGAATATTGAATTGTGTATGTACATAATAACAATTTGCTTTAAGACAGAAACAGTTCCGTTCAGAGAACCTTTAAAGTTACTTAATGTTTTAAATTTTATTTTACAATATAAAACTTTATTAACTTTATTAATAAAGTAACACCTCCGATCATACATGTATTTGGTCACTTTTTTCGTCACGCTACATAGTTTAATGAGCTGAAAGTGAAAACTTTTAAACTATTTTTCACGCAAGATATATATGTTTACGCTGTACATACACCGAAATACCCACCTTGTGTCTCCCCCTAATTTTGTATTTTCCTAGCTTGCCGTCGGCATATGTGATGAGTTTGTCCATCCTTGTGAGAAGAAAGCCGATATTTTCACAGCCACTTTCATTACCCTCCACCCACACTATTTTATCTCCCCGAATTGATTTGTTTTTGCCGGATTTTCTGCACGCAACTTCTCCGTCCTGGAGTTTACCGCTCTGTTCAAGGTTTTTGACTTCTTGAAAAATTCGGTCTCCGATTTTATTTCCGAGGAAATTGTCCACTATGCACAGACCGTACAAGTTCATACACGGCACTATGTACTGGAGAACCAGCTTGTGACTGTTAAGTCGTTTGTGCTCGCGGCATTTCGGTCTGTTGCTGCGGGGTCGTTTTAGCGCACAGGGCACGATCCCGCTCCCCGTGTCTTCTTGATCCACCGTTTTCTCGCCACTGCTTGAAGTAAGTTCGGTACACCTGTGAATTTCCCCCCCTGCCGCCTCTACGCCTTTCATTATTATCTCTTCGCTCGTTTTTGTAATTTTCTTAAAAAATGTCACAATCAACGAGTTATCTTCTGCAAAGTTCTCAGCAGAGTTAGTTTCCATTAAGGCTGTCGTTTGCTTATTATTTACCGCTGTCATGTTATTAGGCTTACTTTCCTCCGTTGACACTACGTGAAAAGTGCCATGTTTCCAGGCTCATAAAGCCTGGTTCGTGCACGCCCCTACACGAGAACGCGCTCTTGGCCTCTTACTGGCAGAAGTGCCAGGGAGAGAGGGTTGTCCTCATGAAATTTAATTTTGTTATCTCAACACAAGATCACGTCCTGGCCTTATTTTAGAAACCACGTATAAGCAACTGCCAATTTAATCAGGAGTCCGTGTGATCCGACATGAATGACACCTATATTATTTAGTTTTAAGATTACTGTATATCCATTAATGAAATATTAAGAATTTATAAAGCATGCATTCCCCGAATTTCTATTTTTAGAACATTGCGTAATCACAATTTATGTATTGTTTATGGCCTGATTGTGGCGATTAATTATATTCACGCCGTTGTTTTTATAAGTTTATATAAAATTTCATGTGAATTTCCTTGGGAAAATTAAACCTATGTCATATAGCAGAGGAAGCCGAGACTTAAAAATAAACAAATACTTTTGTTGGTAAAAATTAACTAGTCTATAAATTAATGAATGAATAAATAAAGGATAAACAAATCTGTACAATAAATAATAAAAAAATGCCAAAGATGTATTTATTTGTTTCTATTAACAATTTATTTATTCTGTTTATTTATGGATTTATTTCCAGATGTTTGTCCACCACACTGTAAAACCTGGCTTCTGGAAATGCACTTCAGCAGGGTGTAGCAGTGTGGGGGCTGACTGAGTAGCGTACTGGGACAGGAACGTACGAGAACAACCAAGCTGAGGAAGAGAAAGGACCTTGAAAAATGTTAGAATAAGCAGCGTATTGCAGGGGTGTTTTATTTATGGATACTTGTTCACAGCATGCAGTGTCCTTCTGATGGTGTTTGAAACTTCGACTTCGTCAGGGGAGACACCTGACCTTACCTGCTGCTCCGCACTTTTAACCAAGTGTGTTAGAAAAACAATAGGGCTGCACACGTCATTAATATATGAAGAAAAAAATCCCTAAACAAATAGATCTAGAAGCGGATAAATCCCCAAATAAATAAATCCAAATGAAATTGATCCTTAAAATCAGCACATCACTATTTGACAGCGCTGATGTCGACTGACGTTTGCCAATCAAAATGTCATGATTCATGACAGACAAGAAAATGAACCAATCAATAGACATAATAGAGGCGAATAGTTTACCTTACTAGGCAGTATGTAGTAATGTTCCTTATGCTGTGGTAATATATAATATGTGCAATATTTGAGAGTTTATAACATTTACTGGAGCCTTGTCATGGTACAGTACCCAGTGGTTAATTTGCCATATACAAGCATATATGACAAATAAAATCATATCTTGAAATTTAGTATATCTTTGCCATGAATTTAACCAATAAAAAATTATGAATATTAAAATTTTCCCCGTGCCCTGGGCTTCAGCCTAGGTTAGGTCTTGCATTAATCCAGCCTTGAAACCAGTACAAAATTATTGATTAAGGAACAAGCTGTCAAGTTTCATTTGTGACAGATTCACACCTTTGCCAGGAAACACTGAACAGCAGTCTGTCAGAACAAACTGCCATTATGCAAAAATGATTTGATATTTATTGTGCTCAGTAGTGTAAAATGGCTGCTTTACTGCTATGAGATAGCATGACATTGTGTTCCTTTCACATATCACTTCCATACACAGACCCACAAGAAGTTTCAATAGACCATTTATCTTGAAAGCAGTGCAGCTCTTAGTTACACAAATATTGAGTCCAGTAACCAAAAACACTGAAGATGGGAAAAAAAAACTCTCTTTATTATGGTGACATTTCTGGAACAGAAACATGATGGTGAATTATTAAAAATAAAACATTAGGAGTTACAATGCGTTACATAATTAAGTTGGTTGTCTAGATACAACAACAAAAAGTATTTATTTTAATTAAAACTTTACTAATTGTAGAGTTTCCAGATAACTTAACGCTCATAAACATAGACGCGGGCAGTTTATTGTCATGTAAAAAGTGAACCCTAAAAACTGACAAGTTTCACGGGAGTACTTTAGAAACATTAATTTTGAATACTGCAATAGGTGTTGAATTGAAGAAAGCTTATATGTCGGTAACAACACGGTACTTTTAGGCCAATATCCTTTTAAAGTGCCATTTTAGTAACCAGAGGCTCATCTTCTACATGTCTACAATTTAGTTTTCAAATCTCCTCTTCTGAAATTCACCAGACAGTCAATGCAATAAAAAAGCAGTGTGATAGATATGCCTTATTCTCATGCAAGTTCTTCAAACATTTTCCTGTCACAAAACTCCACTTGCAGCCGCAAGAAATGTGACACACGTGCAATACCTTCTACCCAGCGTTATTAAGAACGCTTTGGAGTCATCATAATTCTTAAGACAGTTGACACGCATTGCTTTTCTGGCAAACTCAGATGATGTGTTCTTTCACTGCAGGCTGTGTGACCGGATCAGGTTGCACTGCAGAGGTATGCAGGAATACGTGAGACGCAGCACACCACTCCACTGCAAACACCCACCTTATTAACAGTTAGTCTGATAAAGAATCTAGTGTATGAATGGATTTGGCTGTCTGTAAATAGCTTTGTGCCAGTAAATAGCTTTCTCTTGGCATTTTTCCTTCAGATAACAAGCCCAGCACAGACTAGCCTGCACTTTTGATGTTGCTCAGATTGTTCAATGATTGCTTTAATCTGGAAGTGTTGAATGGTAATGTCTTTTTTGTTTTTGTTTGACTGCAGGCATGAGACTTCTAACTCAACTTGCATTTACACAAGAAAAATTGGTTCACGAGCCCCATTTTGATGCAATTTAAGAAAAATAACTAAGCACAATGTTAATCAAATGCATAAAATATTTTCTATATGGTTCCTGTTTAAATGGATGAAAAAGTGTGGAATTAGACATGGTACAGAATTAAACGTGTTATTCTGCCACCTGCTTTCTATTGCATCACTACGCAGCATGAAGCTAATGCAGAAAAGAGCAGTAGAAAAACACATTATGAAATAGATAGTTCAGTTCAGTCCACTCATTGCACCATCGGCGTTTCAGCTGTGCACATGAGCGTGATACACCCTCATACGGTACGAAAAACCTTGCACAAATGGGCTAATATTGCAAAAGGAAATTCATACTGCCAGGGTTGCCGCTAGAACCGTTTGGCTTCACAGTTCCACCTCTCTGTGGCACCCCTGTATACTGCACAGGTAAGTAAACTGTTAATAGTGTCTCTGATTTCTGTAAAGTAGATGCTGTCGGTGTGTCATTATCTATATAAAATAATCTATAAAAAATAATTTTTAGCAGTGAGGTGCTAAAATAAAATCACTAGTGTGGGTAAAAAATTTAAATTATATTTGTAGTTGAAGATATAGAGTTTTTTTTTTTTTACAGAGAATTAAACAATATTTCAATTAATTTTTTCTGCAGCAGTTACAGTCCCAAGTGCATTTATCACACCAAGCCAGATGTGACAAAGATTATTTAAAATGAGCAGCAGTATATCGTGCCAAGTGTTGTGATTGGTGGCCGTATACCACATGACTAGCTCACATGCGTGGGCAGCAGGTCATCATGTGCCCGCTCTGCACATGCAATGTCAGTCAGGAGTTTGTCATTAATAAATCTTATACGGCCCAGCCGTAACAGTCCATGCAAACTTAGCAGCATGGGGATCAGTCGGGTGTTTGGTGGAAGGATGGAGAAGCTGTACATTTATACTCCTGAGAGGTTATATTATATTTTATCTTGCATACGGATAGGATGATACTTTTTTGATTGGTGTATGATGGCTGTGTCTCACATTTGTGGAAAAGGCACATAGATACCATACGTTGTAGTCTTGCATTTTAGTAATTAGTCAAATACTTATTCTCCCATGCTTTCAATCCAAGTGTCTTTGAACTGTCTGACACTGTAAATTTTCATGTGCTTACTGGCCACCAGCTGTTTGTTACTATCAATTCAACATGACAGAACATGTCTACCACATCAAGGCAGCACTATCCACATAGAGTAGCTATCAGACTGACCTTGAAATTCACCAACCACTTGGTGTTGAGAAGTCAACAAATTGAACAGGTGTGACTGAGTACAATAAGGGTGGTGTTGCTAGAGATGGCACGTAACTGACATGGGGAGAAGATGATCAGCGAGGTCAAGGTGAGGACACAGGCCACTTCCTGGGTTTATTATTGCCAAATCAAATGACACTTTGCAAGTCATTATGGAAGGAGAGGATTAAGCCTAAGAGTGTAGATGTACAGTCAATAATGACCAAACACTTAAACAGACCCTTTGTTTTTAACCAACTAAACCAAAGATCAATAGAGGCAGTGTAGACTGAGCACATCGGCTCTTTCCTGTGGTTGGCAGATGAAATAGATCGTGTTGATGGTCGGCTGGAAACCAAACTGCATCTCTGGTTATACTTGTTCAGCCAGAATAAGAAAACACCGGAGAATAACCTTTGCACAAATGTTCCCTCTGGTACTGACTTGTGAAATACAGCAGAAGCTGTTACAGTCACCTCAGCTGACCTTGTTTTTCTATAAGGTAATGAGGATGGAGTCAGGCATGCTCCAGGGGACCTCCTGCCTGCCACGCAAACAGCAACAGCTCATGGAGTCTTTTGGAGAATTACATGCCCCCCCCCCCCCCAGGTGACAACAGCTATCTGTTATCTCTTAGTGATTTCTCATTGGGAAAAATGTCAATAGCCTGACTCAGTTGCTGGGTATTTGGAGCAGTGTTCAACTTTATGAGAGTGTCAAAGCTTTGTAGCAAGCAAAAAAAAGCACAATCCTCTACAGAGTTGATAGCGGAGTAGAGGACAGCTCATGGTTAGTCTCCATCTATCTTTCTATCTACAGAATGTAGTTTCTGGGGACATCAGTGGAGCTGCCTTCACAATGGAAGGCCCTGCAGTTCAGTGCATGCCTATGTGAATCTGATAACAGCACTGTTGCATGCAATTTGTATATTTGTACATATATTCTGACCCTGTAGATTTGAGCGTGTCTGAATTCCTGCTGGACCGCACTTCAGGCTTGACTATAGGCTGTTAAACTTGATGTGGTTGCTGCTGCCATATTGAGTGTGTGTGCTGATTTTTTTTTTTGTTACAATAGGTGTAAGGATGTCACATGACACTTCAAGCCAATTGTTATTCACAGGTCCAAAAATCTGATAACAGTTCAGCTGAGACAAGAACAGGACAGAGAAAACAGTGGAATTCACAGAAAATGAAGAGCAAAAGGGCAAATGCAGGAACAGAATACTAGGACAAGGGTAAAGAGGCTCAGTTACAATGGCTAGTATTGAGGATGACACAATGACACAGCATCACACAAGCAGATCACTGAGGTGGTAAAGAAAAAAGTAGGCAGTGTAAAGGGGATGTGTATAAATACAAAGGCATTATAAATACATAGTGTAGCACAACACAAACACTTCAAGTGAATAATACGGTATCACCAAACTGGGACTGAACATCAAAGTGAGTTGGATGTTGTTTCTGTGGCGACGGTTACCAATTCAGTTTGCTAATTAGTTTTCTTTGCCGTTGAATAGTCCGATACTTGTGACAAGAAGCTGTTGTTCAGCCTAGACATCTTCTATGCTCCTGTAACATTTCCCACATGGTGTGAGGGGAGGGGGACAACAGTGTGAAACCAAGGTGGCTATTGTCCTGTGTGATGTAACCTGCTTTGTTGAGACTTTGCATCTGGAAGATATCAGTAATAGGATTTATGTATCGGTGATCGGTGAGCCAGTGATTGACTGGGCTGATCTGGTAACCAATACTTTCTGGCCAGATTTAAAGCTTTTTCTGAACCAAACTGTAATGGCATGTGTAATATGTCCATTCACACACCTGTATGTTGTGTGGATGGTGTTTATGGACTGGCCAAATATTTTCAATTGTCTGCGGATGTATAGATGATGTTGTAGAATTTTATTAATAAATTCTGTGAACTGCAAAGATCAGGTAATGTTCCTGATAATATCAATGCAAATTAAGTCATTGACCATCTCTGTAGCAATTCCTTTCATGTAAATGGGGTGGCCATCCATGCCTTTTTTTTACCATATTACAATAAATTTGTTTTGGCAATACTGAGGGAGCGGTTATTGTCATACCACCACTTTAGCAGACACCTTACCTCATCTCTGTAGGTCGATTAATCATTGTCAGTGATACACCTGATTCTCCATCATCTGCATATCTGTAAAAAGTATTAAGAGTTATGTCTTGCCACATAGTCATATGTGAATGGGAAGGACGGCAGGAGACTAAGCACTAAGCTCTTTTGGGTGCCTGTGCTGTCATTTTGTCTCAAAGACTTTTGCGTTAACCCCGACAACCTGCAGCCTGTCAGTGAGGAAGTTTAAAATCCATTTGTAAAAAGAAGAGTAGATGCTGAGATGTTTTACTTACTAGCTACAACATCTTTAGGAAAATCACTGTTACATGCTGTAATGAGCAAATGCCATTCTAACATTGTGGCTCACTTTTCCAATGCATTGCTTTTGTTCACAGACGTTCAGCACCTTATTTGCTCTAAGATTCCCAGCTAGAGGCAGGCAGGAGCCTGTCCAAAGGAATAATAACCCCCCCTCCCCCAGCAGGAACAGCCTGTGGTGCCCAAGCTCATGGAGGCAAATGACAAGGACTAGCAGATGTGACAAAAATATTGGTAGCCTTCCACCACTTAAAAAATAGCTAAATAAATTGACTTTGACAAAAACTAACTGACACACACTATTCTTTAGTCCATACATGCACTCCGCTGGTGATGTTTAATAGACTGAGTTCTTTGCTTCCTTATATCATACTTACCCTTATATACATATATTAACTGACTCAGTCTGCTAAGTTAAAGCACATTCGAGAGTTCTTAGTGTGCTGCCATCCTGGTAGACTAATAGTTAAGCCTTAACAACAGCACAGAAGTGGATGCCACCTGAGGATTTTGGCTACAAGACTACTGGTCTAATTGTGACAATTGTGGGAAAGGTGGTTGGACATCTGCAGAATGGAATGTAGGTGGTTTGACTTTACAGAGAATGGTGGTCGTTCGGCTAACGCAGGCACTCACGATCAAAGTCAGTAGATGAACTGCTGCTACTTCATCTTATGGGGACCTTATTTTAATCCCCATGCTGGCTAGACATTTTGTTTGCACCACACATGGCTAGGAGTGGCAGGAGGACCTAGTGGTGGGTGGGAGGTGTGCTGCTGGTGGTGGTGTGCACATGAGAAAGTACTCATCTCACAAGTATCCGACTTCTATTTTCACTTTGAACCATTGCCAGAAAACTGATTTTGTATGTGTTATGAAGGGACATCAGTTCCCAACATTTGTCTTCTGTTGCAATGAAGTGTAACAGGGTCACTTTATCAGTGAGCTGAAGATACAGAGTACATGCACAGCTAAATATGGAACAAGGCCCATATATGTGTGTCAGCAAGGTATTTAAACTGCTTGAACCTTTATTGTTTTAATTCAACAGTGTTTATAAGAGAAAATAAAATAATATCTTTTATGGAGCCCCAAATCTGTAGGTATGACCCTGATGATGGATGCAATATTAAACATTGTAATAAAATGTGAAGTCTGATAAGCAAATAAATTGCATTGGTGTGGCTTTCGTTCTTTCTTGTCTTTCTGTTCTTTTCTTTTCTTTCTCACGCATGCATGCTCGCACGCACGTAGTAACAAAGCAAAACAACTTCCCCCTGGGACTAATAAAGTTCTTTGAATTGAAATGAAATACACTTCAAATCTAAGGTTGGCACCCTGTCTTGTGCCCTAGGATAAATTGTAAGCTACCCATGACACATACAGTTGGAAAATGGATGGGTAGAATTCCAGTCTACAGCAAAAAGTGCATTGTAAATGCAGCCCATGCAATATTTTGACAACCATTTAGACCCAGCAGCAACAACAATGCACCAGAATGATTCTAAAGTTAGATTACAACAGTCTACTTGGCACAAAAAAATAACCTAAGAAGTTTTTTTTTAAGCAGCTCACACTCAGTATAACAGCAATTAAGAGTTCCAAATCCTTCTGACCCGTGTCTTTGGAGTTTGCGTTTCACAGATATTTGATTTTTAAATATTTTTTTAACTGTTTAAAAAAATGACAATTGTTGCCATCATTGGATTCTCTTCCAGCAGGTTCCAGACATTAATTTTAAAGGATACGGAGTAAAAACTGTATAATGTATTTGCTCTAGCTCTGCTTAATTTCCCAAGTTTTATGAGTCTTCCTACTCCGGTCTACAGTACGGATGCTTTTCTGAGCACCAGCTGCACGTATAGCTCTCCTTAAAATAATAATTAGAATTTTAATAAGCATCACTGCTTCCATCTAGTGGTAGACTTATGAATACATGATGTATTTACCTCCTCAAACTCTTTATCCAGCTCAGGTCAGGATCACAACCCTAATCTAGGTAACGAAGGACACAACGCCAACTGCACATATAACCTGGTATAGATATCAGGTTACACACGTGTACCTATACAGACATATACTTCTATGGTCTGCCCGCTCGTGTACTTACATTTTTGTATCATTTACTATTATATTTAATGGTACAAATATTTTTAAAGGGTTATCCTCTGTCCTTTTCAGTTTTGTTTTTCTTGATTTTTATACAAGTAGGGACTTCAGTACTTTTAAAAAGGCTTGATGAGTAAAATATATCCAACCTACTAACAGTAGCGGAAGTGGTTTGTAACAGGAAGTAGAGTGGGTTTGATTTGCGCATGCGCAGCGAAGTCTCTTCCTTTCTGACGCCTGAGCTCAAAGAGACAAGATGGGTCATCAACAGCTCTACTGGAGTCATCCACGAAAATTCGGCCAAGGATCCAGATCCTGGTTTGTTATTTTTCCCATCACGATTAATTTTATTTTATGTTTTAGCAGCTCAGTTGAATTCAGTGTATCGAAGGTTACTTGGTTATTATTTTGTCCGTTCACATGGATGCGGTAGCGTGTGCTGCCCAATATGGCGCCTTTGGATAGTTTAAGTTTTTGAGTCGTACTTCATTTACAGTATCGTAACTAAAACATTTTGACAATTTATAAGCATTCTTAAATGTTCCGATAATGCGTATTATTTTAATAGGTAATATTTACGTTTATTGGAATGTGCGATATGTCAGCAGCATTGCTGTCTTGTATAACGTGGGGATTGTAAACTAACTGGGTTTTATTTTACATTACAGCCGCGTGTGCGCGAACAGACACGGACTCATCCGTAAATACGGGTTGAACATGTGCCGTCAGTGCTTCAGACAGTACGCAAGTGACATCGGCTTTGTAAAGGTAAGTAAACCTTTTCTCTTGCGAATAATACTACTGGCATGCATGCGTGTTTTACCGTTATTGACGTAACATACGAAATATGCTTTGCTGTAGTTTTAACGTTTTGACTTTTTTTTTGCAGCTTGATTGATTCTCTGACGACATCTTCAATCAAGATGTCACCAATTGGCAGATTCCATTTGCATTTTGAAATTTAAAATAAAACTGTTAACCTCATCTGTGTGTGCTTTTTTTTAACTTGGAAAGTTTGTGATGTATGGTTAGTTTTACCAGTACAAAACATCAAATTTAATTAGCCAGGCAAGAATGTAAGGAAACGGTATTACTTGTAGTTTGGGTGTGTGGGGGGGGGGTGTTTTTTTGAGTGGATTCCTGCAATGGAGCACCACATACACACTGTGGTAACATAATTGTTGCCAAGAAGCTAAGTACTGCAAGGGGGTAGGAAATGGAAACTTATTTTAATATGTAAAATTAAAAATCAAGAACATCTGATTAAGGAGATCTAAATTTTGCAGTATGTTCTTTATCAAGAGTCAGATCCGTGGCTAGCGTGTCCTACAAAACCTTTTTTTACTGGCCATATAATATGTAAACCTCACCAAGGGTGATGCGCTGTTTCTAGGTGTCTGGTCCCCAAAGGTGAATTAGGCAAGACTGTGCTTTGGGTGGGCTTAAACCACCAACCTTTTGGTTGACCAATTGCGCCAGAAAGATGTGACCCTAGGATTTTAAAAAGTTTGCCAAAGTTAGAGTCAGTGAAATGTAAATTAAGGCAGTGTCCCAAGTTGGCTGTCATTCATGTGATGATGGTTTGGCTATACCTGCATTTTAGAGCAGTGCATGGCTCACATCAAATCAACATGCCCACTTTGTGGTAAGTTATGTATAATTTAAAATTAAGTGCAATTTTGCAGGATTTTGATTTCAAGTCTGGGCTGTGGTTCTATATGTACAGACAAACTAATGTATGTTATGGGTACTTTCAGGAAAAATGATGACATCGGAAAATACGTAACATGATTTAGTTTAATACTGAATGTGGTATTTACTGACATTTTTATGCCTTTGCCTGTAGCTAGTATGAGTCTTCTTTAGTTGGCTCGGTATCAAAACTACAAATTTTATTCTGAGGTATTTGAGTCTTCAATAATTAATTCAGCTGAGCAGTGACAGTTCCAGAATGTTTTAACTGGGGTGGGTATGGTAGAACATGGTGAAGTGTGCTGTATAGGCAAAGAATTGCGTTAACCTGATTCTGCTAGCAGCAGTTTACCTATAACAGGAGAATATCCATCTCAATGTATACAGAATCAGCTGCTTGGTATTTTCAGGTGACTTAGGAAAAGACTGGTTTGGCTATGGGTTATAGTGTAAAGGTCTGGTATCTCAATGGCTGGAACATCAGCCTGGGATGGGGGAGATTCGTGGCTTGAATCCCATCCCAGCTGCCAGGTGTCTTTGAGAGAAACTAAAAGGCCATCTCCCCAGACACCGCATGTGCCTGTCCACTGCTTCCCCAGGGGATGGGTTAAATGTAGAGAACCAATATCACCATAATGAAGTATGTGAAATGTTGTAGCCCAAGGTTGCACCGTGTGTTCGCAAGCCTTTCTGTCAGAACTAGCATTAACCTTTTCATAAATTTGAGTTCCAGTATCTTTTCTATTGAATTGGACTACATTGGATATTAAGCAACATGAGCCAGCCTTTGCTTCCCACATGCATCCATGACCTTTGGCTGCTTATGACCATGTTAAAACCGGTTCACCGGTTTTCTTTCCTTGGACCACTTTTGGTAGGTCCTGACCACAGCAGACCAGGAACATCTCACAAGAGCTGCACTTTTGAAGTTGCTCTGACCCAGATGTCTGGCCATCACAGTTTGGCCCATGTGAAAGTAGCTCAAATCCTTACACTTGCCTATTTATACAAACATATATAAACTTGTTTACTTTCTTCTGTTTCCAACACTTCATCTTCAGGGACAACATCTTCACTTACTGCCTAATGTATCCCACCCACGTCCAGGTGCCACTGTAACAAGATAACCAATGCTACTCACTTCACCTGTCTGTGGTCATAATGTTATGGCTGATTGGTGTATGTCTAAATATCAGAGTGGCTTTCGGAGAGGATAAATGCCATGGATCCAGCTTTATGTTTATAACATGAAATAATGAAAGCACCGATAAAGCGAGAAAGTGTTCTGGCTGCATTTTTATATACATTGAGAAGGCATATAATATGATGTGTAGTGCAGGATAATTAATTAAGATTAGTAAATTAGGCATTAACGATTACATATGGAATGCCTCTAGGCAGCATAGGGAAATCTTTACTATTCTATTTAATGATAAATGGTGTATTTATGGAAATAGGGAATTGTATCCAATCCAGTCTAATTCTTTTAAATCAATCAACTCTCTATCAACTCTTCTTAGACTGCTGCCCCCGCGACCCTGCCGTGGATAAGCGGCAGAAGATGGATGGATGGGAATGGTATGGAGTGATTTAAAAGACAGGAAGAATTATGGAATTCATTGCCATGAAATGAACTTTTAACTTTAAATTCAGCATTGTTTGTCCATTTTTTAATTATTTTAATTCTGGAAAAAATTGTGCAACGTTTCTCCTTATTCATTCTAATTCAGTTTTTTCCCCTACAATCTGGTGCGATCACTTTATGTGCCTTTGGAAAAACGTTTTGCGGTGCTGTATCGAGCCCATGCTGCCCTCTAACGGCCAGACAAGAGTATTGCATTTTTGTTGTTAAAATTAACCAATTTTCCCTAGTTGCAATATTCTCGTTTGGCCACAAGTTGAATAAAATTTAACGCAAAAGGTTAAAATCTGTTTTCCATGGTTTTGGAAACATGCTGATAATTTGTAGGAATGTATACCTTGTATACTTCAAATATGTTATGAAAAATATCAAGTTGTGTTTTGACCCAGTATCATATCAAATACATTTATCACGATGTGCAATTTTTTTCCTCACTCTTTCAATTTGAATTGAAAAGATGAGTAAATTTTCTTATCTTCACATGTGTAGTAAACAAACACTCTTGTGGCCAAACAGGAATATATTGCATCTAGGCAAAAATTAATTTTAAAAGTACAATGTAATACTCTAGTTTGGCCGTTGGAGGGCAGCATTAACTCAAAACTATTTTTAGCTAAAAATATTGCACATCAATTTATTTTTTCATTTTTTATTTGCATTGCAGGCCGGTCCAAGTGCTCTGACTTAGAGTAGCCAAGATAAAACAGGCTCACATGGCTAAAATGCACATATTACATTACACTGTATGAGCATGTCGTTAATAAATGAACTATAAATCAATAAATGTTTAACATGGAGTAATATTAAAATATTTATTCCCACCATCATGGCAGCTGCCCCACTAGCCCCCTGTATATCCGCCCTCGTAACTGACACTAACGTCCAGCGTCTGAATGGGTTCAGTTAAAGTGCAAACAATTGATAACCATTTTTGAAAACCTTAAACGAAAAATCTCTTTTATGTAACTGCTGAATCGATTACATTATGCAAGCGACTCGCGCACACAATTTCGAACGACATATTGCAATTAAACGATCGTCGTGAAAATGTGTACGTTGCTGAGTAACAAGTCCAAAGGAATTTATGCTGATGAATGAGAGCTGCCGTTCATTCATTCCTACAAGCCCAGACGTTCAGCCATCGCACATAAGATATTACCTGGATGTATTCTGTCAAAAGCACCGGAGAAATTTAACTCTGAATTTGTCCTTACTAACATTGCCGGGTATATCCGAAACAAGACATCGGAAAAATATAAAAAAGACACCATCAATTGTATACTTCAATGAGAGGTCGGAACAACGATTTTTCCTCAAATAAGGACATTTGCAAAGTTGGCTACTATTATTCATCTGCACTCAGATAAGTGCTATCACCAATAATAATTTACAGTTCATGGCAATGCATTAGGTGGTTGTAGAACAGTCATGCTGTCTGCCGGGTGCATCTTTTATCATGGAGTTGGGAATGGATGATATGGAGATGGGGGAGAATATACTGACTGCTGTGAACGACCCCTAGTTTAGGATGGAGTCATTAGAGCAGGAAGAGGGGATGTGCACATGGCAATTTGGACTTCGGGATCATTTGTTTCAGAGGATAATGAGGCCAGGTCTTCGGAGGGTAACAATGCAAACAGATCATTAACTCTGAATAATTGTACAACTGCTCTTGAAGGGCCGTTGCTGAAGTACGAGACACGTGCAATGTCAGCTGCTCCAGAATTGGCTTTTCGTACCTGTTTGCTTGAGAAATTGTTGTGCAACAATAACTAAACCCTATCACAATAAGCGATGTAAGAAACAAAAACCGTCGTGATCAACTGTGAGTGTTCATTTTGAAGTAGTTTTACAGTTCAAGCAACACGTTATTCAAACACCGTCTGCACGACAGGTTAATAAAGTGCAATTTAACTAATTTATGTAAATAGCCTTATTAAAGTTCGGCGTCATATTTACAGTGTCATGGCACAATTTTGACATTTTCGCGTAATGGTAATGTATCAGTGGGTTTGCTCCGATCCTATTCTACATTAAAAGTGACACTGATCCGAGTTGTCATGAAAAACTGGTGTACACATTTTTGCCTACAGATGGCAGAAAAGCTACACCGAACAAACAATATGCATCAATTTGTTTGACTGTCGCTTTTAAGTCAGACTCATGCATCAGTGGCCCGTGACGTTTGACGTGAAGGACCGGTGAGATGAAAATGGCTTCAGTTACTGGTGTGACATGCCATTAAACACATTTCCTGTCACATATATATTATGCCGTGATGGCATATGCAATATGGTTACACTGAATGGAATTATAGATTCATAGACGCGTATACGGAGGTATTTACTGTGGCATATGTAATTATTATGGAGCAGTCAACCCACTAGATATTTAGTGGTCACATACAGTCACAGAGGTATAGCAAAGTAAGACAATACTGTAGTCTGTTCTCAATAATATACAGGCCATTACTATGGAATAGAGGAATGATGAAGAATTTAGTAAATGTAACAAGCCAGCAATGAATTCTTCATCCAGGACAAGTAATTTGCAGAGCAGCAATAAATCCTAAAATGTAACCCCTACAACTTTGCGATGAAGAGAAGCAGAACAATATACTGTCAACCTCAAAATACAGGGAAAATCCACCCAATATCAATAACAGTTTTTCCAGTTAGGTCTGCATCAATCGAGCATCGAGACAGCATGATTGGGTCACGGTTCTCTGCAGATCACTCTCTGTATACATTAAGAGTGAGTTAGCAGCGAACATGGTCAGCAGAGCTTTGGACTACAGAACAAGATGTAAGTACATGGCATGTCTGAACCTGGACAGCCATCGAAGTGCGAGGTAATATTATGATTTTGGTGTTGATAGGTTTGTTAGACAATGTCGATGCTGTTGTAATATTCACAGTGAATGTAACCATGCTTTGTGCCTGCTTCTGTCACTCTATTTCCCAAGAGACCTTCATGCTATGGAAAGGTAGAGGCATACTGATAATGGCAACATGCTGCCAGGGAAACTGAGCAGGTAAAAGCTGAATTTTATTTACATGACATTTATCTATGCAGCTTGGCTTTTAACAGAGTTCTCCACAGGTTGATGCGTAATACAGATGGATTTCATCCTCTTGAATCTTCAGCAAATTAAATATGCAATTTCATGTTGCGTGCAACTCCTACTACTGAAAATATTATGAATAATGTACAATTATGGGATTGTGGTGAGTTTCCCCTTTATATGCTTTGAAATTTGTAACTGCAATGTAACATTATGTCATTAATGATACACTATTTTGCACTGGTTATGGACATCTCAGACCTCCTGCCCGGACTCTCCAAACCATCTAATACCAGGTTTGCATCTGCACAATTTCCCGGCTGGCCACGGTATGCATGCCTTGAGCAAAAATTGTGGAGCTGAAAGCAGGACGAGACCAACTCTACACAGAAGCAGGGTTCAGCCATGCTGGATTCTGTCCTCAACCATGTCACTGTTGTGTTGTAACAGCACTGTTTTATTTTATGAGGAGTAAGCAATATTTGGTGTCCGGAAGAGTGTGAGAACAGAGGCAGAGAGTTTGGTAATAGTATGGTTTAATTGAAGTAGCTGTTGGCGTCATGTTGTATTTTTTTACTTTATTAAAACTTGTTGAATTTGTATATACCTTCGAATTATTTAACAAAATAACACTACAACTGGCACATTGGTGTGGTGTTGACTGTTTGGTCTGAAAAGAAAATACAACACGACCTGGAAAGGTAAGTCAGAAAGGAAAGTGCATTCTGGGAAGTATCTGCGAATTTAGCATGCATACACAATACCCTCCTCTACCATTATATGAGGAAATATATATTTCATTACATAAACTGTTAGCTAAATATAAAGAATAAGGCAAACCCCATCTATTGAAAAGCTATTGTGTACTTTCATGTCACAGTTTGTAAGGTCAGTGATAATGCTGTTCAATTCATTTAATTGCCGAGTTTTTCCATTTTTTTTTTTACATATTTTACTTTATTAAAGCTCACATCTGAGTTATTATTTAACAAGTAACGCTACAACTGGTACAGTGAAGATGTGCAGATATTTTTAGGTGAGAAAATACCCGCAGACCCTCAGAAACAAAAACAAGTTGTGGGACATATCTGCAAATTTAGCAGACGTATGGCTTAACAATGCAGATATCTTGAATTACATGTAATTAACACAGCAAACGTCTTCACAAATTATCATACGCAACCTCGTCACTCGCAGCTCATCTTATTTACGTGTCAAGTTAAGCAGCGCCTTTTTCTTGCCAGTACTTACTAAGTGTGGATATAACTGGGATAGGGCTGCTGTTTTTCAGCCCCAACTTGGCCCAGTAATTAGTTTTTTGGACTGGCCCATTTTTTGATATGCTTGCCCACAGCGAGCTGAATGACTGTCCTGTCAGGGGGTGGAGTCTGGTGTCCATCAGTCTTAGGTGCTAACTTCTCCAATGCATATCAGAGCTGTAAATGGAATGCTGTACAGCTCATGTGGGCCATGGTTCTTCTTGCACTTTGCTTCTGGACGTCTCGTATTCGCAGTTTAAAAGACTTCTATTCCTGCCATGAAGCTGCTCAAAAAGATTGCTTTTCTAGCCTTGGTTTGGCAGGCATACTTAAACTTTAAAAAAGGCAGCACTTTTGTCTAGGTTTTCAAAAGGTGTTGTTCTGCTGGGGAGTTGGGCAGCAGTTTGCTGGCTTTTACACCCTGATTGTGGAGGGGGCGGTTATAGCTGTCCCTGTGGTGGGTGGCTGTTGACTTTTCAGATGCTAGCAAAGCAACACGTCTCTATCAACTTGTGTCTCTGTCTGCGATTTATGACAGCAAAAGAAATGGGGGGGAAAAAAAAAAAATCATTTCTTTCTCTGTTGGCATGGCAACGTGCCAAGGACCTACCTCCTCTGTTTTCCCTGTTCGCTCACAGTGATGTGCCATTCTTCAGGGTCCTTGAAAAGGAAGGTAAAAACTGGCATGGACTGCATCAATCAATCAGAAACATCAGTCAAGTCCCCCTCTCCCAACCCTGTGTTTACTTATGGCCTGGGGGAGACGCGAGGCCGTGTTCAGCATGGAGGCACTGCGCAAATTAGATGCTCGTCCGCTGATCTTAGGCATCACAGGAAAAGTTCACAAATTAATTAGCGTTGAAGTGCTTGTTGCTTTGCTCGAGAGCAGCTTGAGAGACGTATGGATTTTTGACGCAATACTCTCAATAATGGTGAGCAATGCAGAGCAGGCCAGAAGCATCAGGTAATTTGTACTTGTTTCATAGAAAGTCACCGGTGTAACGCTTCATACGCATAGAGCGATTCAGATGGAAGAACCGGAGTTCGCCTGTGAAGCAGACAAGGATTTGAAGCTGCAAGTATGCTGGTTATCATAAAAGCCTGATCGAAGTCAGAAACATGGGGATAGCAGCTGATTAAACACTGGCATCCCAACAGCTAATGTAGTTAACACAGTGAAAGTCTCCCCAGTGCTAACAAACTCCGTGGATAAGGCTGTGAGATAAGCCACAGCTAATTAAGTGCCCCATACTGTCCTGCAGCGGAGTCCGATGTCAGAGAACGAGCAGGGGTGTGAATGGCAAGCGGATGGGGCCAGGACAGAATAGATTAAAGGGACACTTGTGGGGGGGGCGATAGGCAGCAGATGGGACTGAGATATGGGTGTGGGAGGGGTGGGGGGGCTTGTGTCACTAAAGATGTACCAAATCACAGGGATTAACATGGCTGGTATCTATCCATGGCTTGGCACTGGTGTGCCACTCTCTAAGCAATCCTGAGAGCAACGGTCCTGCTCCCCCATCCACCCCTCCCGCTCGAGACACACAAACATAGACTGTAGTTTAGCTGGTGAGAAGAAGGCAAATATTGTATTGATATAGGACAATAAAACAGATGTATTAGCTAATGATGGAAATACATCTGCCAGTGTGTTAAGGAGTGAAGAATAAGGGTAGAAGAAGGAGGAAATGTGCAATATTTCAGCGGTCTTCTCTCCTCTAGGCTATATGAGCTCGACTGCAGCCTATAGTTAACATTAAACTGATGCCACAGATTCAAGCTCCTCACAGACCACAGAAAAGTAACATTTGACTTCAAGCAAAAGAATAAATGACCCAGCTGGCCTCCTCTGACAGTGTTCTGGGAGAGACCTTTGGCTGTTTAATTCACCTTGGTCACCTCTAAATGATGTTAAAGAAAATGGTACTTATTCTAAATCTCTTTTTTAGCTTCTCTGGAGTCAATTTTTTTTTTTTATAAAAAAAAATGTTATCAGAGGTTATAAAAAGACAACTGAAAGCCACTTGCTTCAAATGCAGATCATATTTATATGCGCGATAGCCTATGGGAAAACCCCCAGAAGGCCTCAGGTCTCACCGGTTGAACACAAATTTTAATCCTTCTAACTATCTAGGGGCATTTCACCACCCCCAGTCCATAGATGGATTTATATAACTTCCCCCTAAACATGTTTGTAAAAGTTAGATACATTAATATCCCAGTCCTCTAGCAAGAAAGGGGTTTTTCCAAACACAGCCTTGAGGTAAGAAACTGTTAATCCTACAACATTAGTTCCGCCCCGGCCAAGAACTTCAAAGCATTTGATCTGGAAATATATACATGCGCAGCCCAAGTGGGAATAAACAGACAGCGTAAATGACAGCTCGCAGTGTGGGAGAACAGTCCCATGAATGAGAAGAGTAAGGCCTTGTGTCAAAATTGTTCTTTTGTAGGTCCTGGCCAGTGACCGCCCCCCAATCTCCAAGCTTTGTCCTTCTTACTGACTGAGGCAGGTGGCAATATGGCACTTGCATGTCATGTTGTGGAATAATTGATATGAGAAACTATTGTAAATTATGTATCTTCTTACAATGTCACATTGTCCAGGGAGAAGTGTTTTTTCTTTTCCCTGGAGCGAAATGCATTATTAGTGCTGTTTCCACAGCCTCATCCAGGATAATGTCTTCTAGCTGTATATCCTGCTGATAAACACAAGGTGGTAATACCCCTCTGGTGTGTGTCCTTTTGCCTTGAAAGATGGCCTTTCTGCAGACCTTCCTCATTTTGCTTCTCCATGTGGACACTGCAGATCCCCTATAGGTTGGCCTTTCAGCAGAAGTGTCTTCTCAGATGCCTCTAGGGGGAGATTTGCAGAAGCAAGCTCAATCGAGGGGTTTCTTGTCAGTCTGCACTGCAATTTGTCACACCAAAGGAACAGAATGCTCTGGCCTCAGGGACTTGTCACTTGGGTAGTGACGCCTGCACCGGGATCTACTGTTAACAAACCCATACAGTTGTGGGCGAAACACATGGGTTATTTCGATGTGTGTGCGTATGTGTCACAGTATGCACCACCTCGGTAAGTGGCCAGTCTTACTGAATGAGCTTCACACTACAGCTGGTTGTGTTTTTCACCTGGCTAGGTGTCCGTGCCGGCCAAAGCACAGATACGTAACAATACACTTTACAGTCGCAAAGTCTACATCCAAAATGGCATAGTTCACTCTTTAACATATATGCCAAAACAGAGCTTCTGGTGTCCAAACCCATAATATGCATCAAAGAGTATTCAAAATGTCCTGGATAACATATTACATTTGGCCAAAATCCAAAGTGTGTCAACCCTGGACAACATTTGATCCAACAGTTCCAGTGGTTCAGAAGAGAAACTGCTGTTATGTCATCAAAGTTTTGCAATCGCCAGTCAATATGTCAATGTGTCGATGTGTGATGTAGCATGTACAAAGTGTTCCATACTGATTTAAATTTCATATGAATTTCAAATACTGCACACTGCCAGAGTAGTTAATACTTCCATTCCAGCTAAGTATGCAGTTTGTATTGTTTGATTTCAAATGCAGCCGTTCTCACGTTTGAGCTCATTGTCTACTCATGTCTTTTCATTTTTACTTCTCTCCAGACAATCACGTTATTACCAAGCAGCCAATCAGGGTGATTAATATTAAAGTGTTTCTTTTCTCTCAATGAATAAATAGTAACCGTGCTCTAGAGGCTAATTCAGAGAAAACTGACACGCACATCAACTCGCAAGGACGGAACAGCAGTGTTGTCAGGCCTGGTTTTTAGCTGTTGAAGGGATCAGAGTACAAAAGCTTTAGAGATTATAACTTGCTGTGAGAGACACAAACTTATATTCATTTTTTAAATGAATGGATTAGATCTTATGGCATGACAAATATTTGAAGAGATGAAAAGAAGATTTTTGCTGAAAGGGTTTTGAGGTAATACGGAGGAGGAGAAAAGAGGTCTTCTAGGGGCAGTTTCCAACCGGTCAGGCCGAAACGAACCCCGTTCACTCGGAAGACGTGGCAGTGAAAACCTCTTTGGATAACAAAAACAAACACTCGTTTTTCTAAAATATGAACTATTTCGAATATAAAAATGTCCATGAAGACTATGTTATTAAAATATACATGGAAATTATAAACTGACATAATAAATGTTTAATGTCAAAAGGGAGCCACATTTCTGACAATATCTGTAATTATCCATTAACTGTACACCATCAGACGGTGTACAATATGGCAGGCTTATTCATGCCCTTAAATTGCTTTCGAAATCTGCCAGTTATAGCTTGCATATCTCCATAGAATTAATACAATATATAATAACCACAAACATACATCCTCACAGCTGGAGTTCTTTAGTCCTCTCTGAAATCTAGGCAGGACTTAATACAATCTTTTTCTAACAGTATATGTACAAATTTTGGTACCAGTCCACTTATTAGTTAGAACTACAAAGAGCTCTGAATAGGGAAACTTTAAGTATAACCACTCTTATAACATTATGTGTTTTAATGTGGGTGGGTTTGTTTTCTCATTTCCGCCGCTGTAGCATTTTAATGTTTGTGCTACATTTGTGAGCAGTGCGTCTGAGGCAAACTGACTTCTGCGGTGATTACAGCTGTCTGTCTGAGCAAGTGCAATACGTGACAAGGTGGGAAAAGCAACCCTGCTACAGCTATGCTCTCGGATATGCCTTTACTCGTTTTACTGAGGCTCGTAAGACTTGGATATAAAGTATTGCTTTATGTTAGTCTTTTTTGTTTTGAGGTAGACCTTGGAGGCCCTAGTCAGTGGTCAGGCCTCCTCCAACTCCACAGGAGGCTTCTTTATGTATCTTTAATTTAATTTTTATATGGTACACCGCCATGGTAAAAGTCTGCTGTATTGCATGTGCCTGATCTATGTACATTGCCTGATATGTGGGGGGAGTTTCCTGGATTATGCTTGCTTTTGTTTTACTACTTATATGTTTGTTTTCCTGTTGTACTTTTTCTACTGGGTAAAATGTAAGTATGGTATTGTGTGTGACTTGATGTCACTCCTTTTCTGGATGTTGGTCTTGCTGCTGAAAGCTTTGCTGCTAGATCTGGCCCAGGATTCTGGCCAGAAAGGGACCGCATTCAGAAAAGGAGCTCTGATGTCAATCAGCATACAGCTATGTATGCTAATGAGCTGGGTGGCGGTATGTGACCCCACCCCATTGTGACAGCAAATGCAAACCCAGTTTCCTGTGTTAATGTCAAAGCAGCAAAGAGTGGGCATGCGATGTGTGGACCGCATCAAAATTGGAGCTCTTAGCCAACATTACTGGGGCTAGTTTAAAGTGCATTAACTCAGAAATGATTACATAAACCTTTGCCGGTTTATAAACAACACATCTTGTCAAGCCCATTTTGCTAAGAAAATTAGTGCGGTGTGTGATACGAAAGTGTCAAGGCCCTTTATGCATCTTCTGTGGGGAAACATATTTCTCTCAGCCCTGTGCCAAGAATACAGCGTAATTGAAATGCCATCATCAGCGCTGAATGGAAAAGCAATGCAATATACGGGATTCCTTAGTCACACAGTTCAGAATAAACCTCGTTAACTTCATAAATTCCATGGTGTGATGGCAGGTTCCATTAAGAGCAGACAACGAGGGGGGGGGGGGGTATGTAAAAGGATGATTTATGTGACCAGAAGTTGAATATGACATTACTCCAGAGATCACATTCTAAGATACTTACTACCTGGTGTAATAAAAGGCAATGCTAGTGTGGGTTTGGAACTCTATGAAGTTGAGTAATTTGAAAATCCAGAATTCCTTATGTCCTCACACAGATCTGGATTCTGTAAACCTAGTGGTATGCCCCCCCCCCAATTTTCATGCTCAATAATCTTCAAAGACTAGTCACAGATGTAGGCCCACAAGGAAGAGGTTGTTGGTTTCAGTCCCACAGCTTTAAGGATGCACTATTTTTAATACACAAATATCATGTAAAATTGTTGTAAATGCTTTGCACCCAGGGACCGCACAAGCTCTTAAATGCTAATGTGGATGTTATGTCAAAGTAAATAGCAGCGTAAAAGGCGAGCTATATTAAATATAGCTCTGATTCTGCTCAGATTTTACAGCAAGGTTTAACATTGCAGTTAACATTCATTCATTCATTCATCTTCTATACCGCTTCATCCTGTTAAGGGTCACGGGAAACCTGGAGCCCAACCCAGGAGACATAGGGCGCGGGGCATGGGACACCCTGGGCGGGGCCACCACAGTCTAATGATGGTGTCACAGCTTTATAGATATATTGTAGGGCGGGGACAGAAGATCTTTAGAGGCTCCTTTTGGCATGTATATAGAATGTGAGCATGGTAAAATAAAGCAAGTAAATGTGTTAGTAAGACTAACAATGATATAAAAGTTGATTTCTACCAGTTACATTCCATTGACAACTCAAGTTCCCTGCTCTTTTCACTAATACATTCTTAGTTCTGACAATAAGGTCAAGGGCGGGAGTGGTGAAGGGGGGGAGTTGGTGGATTTAAGCTGCATGTGTTTTTTGTGTTTCCCCCTACAGTACCGTTGGAACACTGCAGGACATCGGTCACCAGCAGTGAAAGCCGACTCATTCAGGAACGCTTGACCTTTTCAAAGGCCTGTAAACTGCTTTCTTCCTGTGCTGTTTAGTTGTAAAATGCTTACATTACGAATTCAGCCAGTCCCCATTAGGCTTTGTAAGAGAAAAAGCATTTCTGTCTTTTAATATTTAAGAGCTCCTGTCACCGTTTTCATGTGTGACCTCAACCACTGGCTAGGAAAGCTAGGAACTTTAATTTCAAGGATGTAAAAAGCTTCTCTATTTTTCCTTTCCAACCTAAACACCCCTTAAATATGTCTTAAAGCTGGTTGGAACAGGCTGTCTCTGTGTCTTTCTCTCTGCAAGACTGAGTCTCATAGCAGGATTTTTTTTTTACTCACATGTTTGTGGAGAGGAAAGAAATTTTATTTGTTTGAAGTGTTTTCATACTTATGGAATAAGGCCTTTCTGCTGTAGCTGCCTCTATGTCCTTTGACACACACCGGGGCCTGTATGGCAAATTCCCCTCTCTGCAAGCGATGTGCTTAAAACTCTTCTCTGGTTAAGTGCTGAATTATTTAGGTGCATCCATATTTATGTAACGCCTTGTTTTTTTTTAATTTTTTTTTGCAGGGAACATGTTTTTGAGGTTATCTGCTCTGCAGTTTTTAGGGAGACAAGGAATTTACCCGTTTCTAACAAAGCTTCACAATATCAAGGCTGCGCCTTCGTAATTAATAAACCAGAAAATCAGTTGGTCTGAGGGGGCTAACAGGCAGATTGCTTCTAGCTCAGCAAACGGTTTCAGTGGCCGCCACGACATTGGCAGATATTAATCTTAATAAAATCTGCCAGAGCGTGAGTTTCACCTGAGCCAGTGGCCCGTTTCTGGTTTAATTGATTTTGAAATTATAGGACGGCTGTCCCACCAGAGGATCAAGAGGTGGCTTAAATGCAGTGCGTAAATATTTAATACCAGACAGGATTCAAGGACTTGGAACAAAAGACATAACCAGGAATTATAGAAACCAGGTAGGCGTGCCATGGGGTGGTCTTTCTGGATTTCTGAGAATGTAATGACGGAATGGCGATTAATAGACAGATTCCTATGAGAAATACTGATGGCTTTGTGGGTTATGCTTGGACAAAGTAAGGAAAAAAAGATGGTGAGGAGCTAATACTTCACAGCTCGGTAATGACAGAGACAGCTGCTGTGTGTGTGTGTGTGTGTGTGTGATCTAGGGTGTGTTTGTCACATGCTTGCAGTGAGCCTCTGTTAAACACTTGGAGATCTGGATTACGCCATATGTTTCTGTTCTTGGCTTTACTGGCATTGAGCTTCAGTAGCTTGAGATCCAAACCCATTTTCCACAGCAAAAAGGATGTTATGTAGCAAGAACATTTAGTTTTATTGCTATGCCATAAGGCCTTATTTCAATGTTTTTGCAAACATGCCATGACATCTCAACGGGTAGCATGACATGAAGTCTGAGTATGAACAACAGTAAAATGTTATGTTCTGTGGCAGGCAAGATTGGCAGAGACGTACAATCAACTAAAAACGGTGTTACTGTAATGTCATGTTCGCCTTTATGTGTTCCACGTTGTTGTAAATTGTGTCTTAAGTATAATTACATTCACCCCTTTACATTCACGAGGGTTAGGGGTGGAAAATCCACACTGTCAAATTAAAAAAAATACAGGGGGATATACCCACCGAACACAAAACGTTCAAATAACGTCAGCTAACCGTTTAGGGAACATTAGGAACGTTTAGCTAACGTTATTTGAACGTTTTGTGCATGCTGGGTATGGACAGCCCCCATACTTATCGTTCATAATCTCTTCACTTACAAATATACAACAAAAGCATCATTCCCAGGTTGCACCTATATATATATATAATATATATATATTGCACCTACCAGCACAAATCAGTCACAAATGCGGCTATTACAATATACATTTATTGCATGGGTAAATTTGCTTTCCACAGAAGGAGTACCTGACAGGAGATGGTCACCACCTCCCTCTGTCCTGTTGTATGTGTGGCTCAGATCAGCTAGTTAAATATTCATGTCATTAAGCTCATTAGTCCTGTCAACAAGAACCAGATGAACATTAATAATGCCCCCCCCTCACTTCCTGGGGTGGGAATGGATAAAATCTCCAGTTGTCAATCCACAAAATTCCACCCTGTTGCCATGGTCTCCTGGTCTCACATTTGTTCTGGGATGTTTACTGGAAAGCCGTAAACTTGTATTGATTGGAGTTCAATATACATATTTTTGATACCACCACTTCACATGGTCGGTTCTTTTTCTTTAGCTAGTTAGATGAGCTGAATGCAGTAAGTCACAAACAAAAAAGCTATTAAGTGGACAAGTCCTTAGCAGTTTTAGAGTGTGACATTTGTAATGATGAAGCACCCGGTCCAGCCAGTGCGAAACTTTACTACATGACCCATGAAACACCGGGCATGTGCCAATGGTGTACAGAGGCTGGGGTACGGACCAAGGGATGATTACAGACCAGTCAACATAAAGATGGCAGAGTTGTTCTTACAATGATGATGAAAATGATGATGATGAGGATGATCATTATCATCAGCTTCTAAGAGAAGGTCACTATGTGACAGAGACATCTTCATGGTATAGACGTATTCAGCTATACCATCTTGTTTAAAGTCCTTCTGGTAATCTGCATTTTCTGAGCCACATGCATGCGGTCGTGGTACTCTCAGCTCTGTAAAACGCACATACGGCACACATAGGAACAGTTTTGACACCATGTAGTTTTCTGGACCAAGCCTCTTAAATTTATTTTCTATCATTCAATTTATGCCTTAGTAAATATATATGTAAATATATATATTTTAAACTACGGTCCAAATTTGCACCAAAATATGGCTTTTCGTGTTATATGTAGTACTGGTCCCTGTGGTGGGTTGGCGCCCCGCCCTGGGTGTCCCCTGCCCTGCGCCCTGTGTGCTCTGGGATGGGCTCCAGGCTTCCCCGCGACCCTCACCAGGAATAAGTGGTTAAGATAATGGATGGATGGATGTAGTACTGGTATTGAATCATTGTCAACCTCCCTTATCCAGCAGGTTCTCCCATAGATCCATGTGAAAGCACAAGTTTTTTTTGTTTAGCAATGCTATTGTTGTTCCCTGAGGTACATACTGCTCCTGAACGACTGCCACTTGCAATGCTTTAGGAAAGAGTGTCAACTACATGAATTAGATGTTAAAATTACAATACAGGCTAATTTTTTGGGGCACACAAGGACATTACACAGTTTCTAACCAGTGTGGATTTCAGCACACAGGCTCGTACTTAGAAAAATTTATTTTAGACTCTTCCAAGGTTCATTTTATTGTGCGTTCCCTCACGAGCTTTGTTAAGCGCTGAAAAGCAAACGCCTGCATGTTTGTTCGGTGCACGACCTTGCCCGCCGCGATTGCGTCATTATCGGTTGCATGGTGCACAGCCACGCTCGTGGCCCGCACGCACGTGTCCGCACATCAGACGGTCACGACAGTATGTGGCAATAAAATTACGGTTGTCTAAAAAAATTGAATTGCGCAGATCCCGCTCCTCTGAGATGGTTAGGAAATGTAAACTGGGACAAGGTCTGTCTGTACATTTACATACCAATGCTATATTTAGAGCAGTTTAATTTTTCTTCCAAAGCAAACAAATAGATGAGAGGTAGATGTGTTTTCTTGCGCAACAACTGAAGCAGAGCCGTAATTTGGTCTGAGCCGCATTACACATTCAGGAAGCATTCATGTTATTACATTTTGTATGACATTTATTTTACCCATAAATGAAATGAAGTGCTTTTCTTAGAACAAGTTCCTTTGCCGTGGGTACTGACCAATTACAATTCAAAGGCTTCTCCTTTTAAAAACACACAATTCAGCGTAGAATTATGTCAGTGGTCTGTCAGTATTGCAGGCACAGGCAGTGCATCTATTATTATTTGGAACAAAACAATTTTGTTATATGTGAAATGTGATTATAGAAACTGCATACATTATTATAGCTCAGGTCAAAGACTACTTAAATAATACATTTTGGAGTGAAAAGCAATGATACACTGTGTGAACTATATTAATTACAATAAAAGCCCTGCTGTGTCCTGTTTTGTTTCTTCGGTACTAAAATGAGGCTTAAAAATTGGATTGTGACATGTCTGATTTGTCTCATTTGTGTTTCTTAGAAAGCACCACATAAGAATGTGCTGGATCTAAATAATCATCTCTATGGAAACCCAGGGGAAGCAGACTTTATCTACATTGGAAATATCTCAGAAACGGTTGAACTGAGATTATTAGTAGGCCTCAATTAATTATCTGCCATATATTCTGGTGTAAAGTTGGAATTATGCCTGTCTTTCTACACTTGTCTGTTTGTGTTTATTGGTTCAGATGGGGTTTTAGGCTAAGTATTACAGATGACAAAGTTACTAAATTTAAATGTATTAATTTACAAAGTACTTCACATTTTTTCTAGCCAAACAGATTTTGCAATCGTGCTATTTGCTAGCAGCCACCTTGCTTCTAAAAATAAATCATTAATGTTTGTCAAACATTCAGATTTGCTCCCTGTTTTGTCTTACAGGACACTTTGTACTGTGTACAGTGCCTTTATCATAATTTCATAAAATTTCACCATAAATTATAGATGTTGACACAATGTAATGATTTATATTATTATAACTTCAGTGTAAAGCTGTAAACTACTTCACAAGGAAATAAGAATTTTCAATTCAGTTCAATTTGTTTCTTTATAGTGCCTTTCATAATAGAGTTGTGCCAAGGCGATTTACAGGAGCGAATGTCCAAAACAGTAGACACAGGTAAGGTAAAAGGCAGATGACAAGCGAGGAGAGAACCAAAAACCTTCAGGGGTGAAAGCTCGACTAGCCACCCAAGCCCCATGGGCATGCTAACATTATACAGAACAGAATCAAACAAGGACTAACTCTGGACATCAATTTTGTTTTTTAGCAGGTCGTTTAAATAGCAATTATGTATGGTAATTTAAACAAATCAATTAAAAAATGCATGCACAAATGAACCTTCAATTTTTTTTCTTTTTTTGAAAAAATTACTGAAATTAGTTCTCAGTGACATTTATGGACAGTTTTCTGTCGGTTTTCATTTCCGATCACTTGTGTGTTTGTGTGCGTGCGCGTATGTGGATTAGGGCATTGTGTGTGAACGCAGCAGGCGAGGCCATATATAGTTCAACACCCTGCCTTGTTTTATTCATTCATAAATGTCAACAGCGATCACTGCGTTGTACAAAAACCGCTGCGGCCGAGATCTGGACTTAAAAGCTGCTCCCTGCTGTGCTCCTCGTACGGATTCTTTTAAGCGTGCTTCTTCTGCATTCTTTATTGCACGCTGTGAGCATTCAGCTGACCTTAAAGCTGCACATCAAACAGGTGAGGTTACAAGAACGGATGAGTGTAAGAGATATTCTTAGCTAGGGAAAACACGGACCAGTTAAGACTAGGTAAAGGACAAATCAGATTAAAAGCATATCCTGAGAAGGAAAGAGTGTGTATGGCACATGACTGAAACTGCACATGCACGCACCACTGCCCCCCCCCCACACACACACACACACACACACACACACACACACACACACACACACAAAGGCACACACAGGAAAGCCGTGCAAACTCACACACATACAGCTTGCAGTTAATCCACAACACTGGAGTTATAGCCGTACCCACAATGCAATAAATTTATTTGGCAGACGACTTTACCCAGAAGGTCTTACAAGCATTACGTCCACGCTGCTTACAGCATCTGCATTCTCCAAGAAGTCATATAAAAAATTAATTCTGACAGGAATTTAGTGACTCGGGAGCAGAAAGTGTGGGCTTCTGGGCGGTAGCTAGCTCATGTCGACTTGAGCGACTGAAGAAAAAGCCATTTAAAAATATGACAAACGATGTTCTGCCATGTGGGGTTTACTGAAATATTTATGGATGCATTAAAGTCATTTCCACTTAACCTCAGATGGGACTTTAATGACTCAGTTGAATGTTTTATTTTTACATTCGCTTTATACATGGTTATCAATATTTACGAATGTAATGTTTCAGATGAAGCTGATGGTACTTTTTTGAGGTTTGAGGCTTACTTTAATGTTGACTGTTTTATCTTTAAAATCACTCATTGTAAAGTATCCAGTAAAGGTTTGCCGTGACTTTTGTTTTCACAGAAGAAGGATGAGACATCTAGAAGAAAAATAATGAATCCTTCATTTTAACAAGGGCAAGTTTAGCACCATAAAAGAAAGAAAAAAATACCGTAAGACCAAGTCAATGAAATATGTTGTCAGACAGGCCATGTAGGTAAAGAAAGAGAAATACAAGAATTATGTAGCTAGCTCAAAACCAAATTCATGAAGCCAAAGATTCTCAATAATTAAAAATGTAATTGCAAAATTGTTCTTCAGTTCCCACTCAGCTCCTAAATGACTCAGGTGTATGCAGAACCATAAACTGAATCAACAGCTGTCTATGCCTGGCTGTGGAAATACTGTTCTGCTGTCTCTGTTCCTAGACCCCCCCCCTTCCGCCCAACACAACCACCGTCATCTAAAATTACCTGCCTCCCCATTAAAAGGCAATCCAATGATCCTAATGAATTGGAAATTAATATTACTCTGTCTCACACGAGGTAAGCATGAAGGGACCAACTGGGGGCTGGCTGAGTTCAGAATTTTAAAGCGTGCAGCCATTTCGTTTTCATGACTATATTGCAATGATACCACGTTTCTTGTTAAACATTGTTGAGCATTACATTTAGGAACACGCTGTTTCTTTTTGGCGCGCTGATAAATTCAGACTTACTAATAAAGACTAATTCACTTTAGTAGGCAGTAATACCGCGGTAAAATTGAATCTCACTGTGTACCCTGGCAGTATCTATTTATGATATATGGAATAGCTTTGTAACTGATGTCGGTTGCGGAGGAGCTGAAGTACTCTATTAGCGCAGAGGTTGCCTTGATGTGGTTAGCATCAGGGTTATCAGCAAAGACGTGGTGTGGAAGTTGCCACATTTTTTTTTTAATATTGTGTGATTCCTCATTTTATTTGAGGTCATACTGAGCAAACCAGACTTGCACCTGGGCTGTTATATTGAATCTGCACCTGCACCTTGTTTCTTTATCACCATCTTAAGCTTCCAGTCTTCTGTGTGTGTGTGTGTGTGTGTGTGTGTGTGTGTGTGTGTGTGTGTGTGTGTGTGTGTGTGTGTGTGTGCTTGGACCGTTTAAACAGTTTCCGTATGTTGTCCTCAGAACTGTGAAGTTGTAATTAACTTGAATTTTGCTCATATTATTCTTGGTGATAACATTACTTCGGTTGTGGTCTAAGTGAGGATGATAACATTACTTCGGTTGTGGTCTAAGTGAGGATATGTGAACATATGCACAGTCAAAAAGAGTTAGTTGCGTTTGTGTGTTAATCGTGTTTGTTCAAATGTTATCTGTTTTGAATTGCCTTGAGTTGCTTCGACAGCGACTGCGCCCATAAACCTCAGTCTCCATACTGTTCCTGGCAACAGGAAGTGAGGTAATTTTCTGCCGTTTTGATTGTGATCATTTATTGCTCGGTTGTGTTTCAGTTGTTGCTACATTATTGTCAGGACACATTGCATTAGCTTTCCCATATGCCACTCGGCTCTGGGCAGCCCCTGAGTTACGGTGGTCATGACGAAACCAGTCCCATATACCGAGACCACTCAATGCAGAAGATGTGCAGCAATGTTTTTATTCTGACTGAATAGTGCAGGAAGTTAAATCCAACTATGTGAAGCCTTGTAGGACATCAGTATCAAGCAGTACACCTCAGCAGAGTAATTATAAAGAAAGAATCAGCCATAGATTAATGGTCACTAACATGTCTGTCTAACAGAAATCTGTATTAACTGCATAAGAATAATTAGTAGTCCTTGTCTATAATTCCAGTGCGAACATTGTTCATATTTTAATCCAGAATGAATATTAATCTAATCTAAATTTTTCAGTTTCTAAGAACTCCCCCCATATTTATAAACACTACATTCTTTTTATAATAAATAATGTCCAAAATTCTCAGTAAAGAAAATGATAACTTAGAGACCTTTATATCCAGCCCATGGTACGTCTTTCATAATAAAGCCTTGATTTCAGTGATTTGCCTTATTGCAGCAAAATTTTGAGGTAAATATCATTCTGTGAATGAGTTTGTGTTGAGGTGTGGCTGGTCCTGACAGGTATTTTGGTGCCATTCTAAGTAAGAGGGGTAGGCATAACAAGTAGTAGCTTCAGCCTTACAGTCTATTGTAAGCAATATCTATGTTTTGTTTGCAATATCTGTTTTGTTTGCAATATCTATGTTTTGTTTTCATGTTAGAAATAGTGCTTGTTTTTAATGTTTGTGTAATTATACAGACCTAAATTTAAAAAGTATAAATAAATAAAAAATAAAACTTTATTGGTCTTTAGCCTGTGATATGTGTGGTGTCTCAACATGGCAACTTTAGCTAAATTATTAAAAACAAGATTTCTTTTGCCTAATTACAGCACATTATGTTGTTTTATGCATGTGAACAGAAAACAGGCAAAGTGAACATCCTGTTTTATTTCCTGTAATATTTTTGTCTGTGTAGTGTCATGGGTTCAAATCCCCGTTCCTCCATCGCTTGAAAGGGCCATTTTGCTTTGGAAAGTGCTATTAAAGTTGAATTGGATATTCCACTTCAGTGGAGCTCTCGCATTGCTGTAAAAGTCTGTATCTCACAAATTCTGGATGCTAGCTTCAGCAGGAGTGAGGACGTTTGCTGCAGACTGCTGACATGTGAGGACAAGTAATACACTGATATTAGTGTAGCATAACAGCATAATTAGTTCACTTCATAGCTTGAACATTCAACTGTAAGTATGGAATAGCCGTAGCTAATGGCTGATTTAGAAATGTATCTGTTTGACATCTATGCTTCCAGATACTTCCTTTTCCAAGTAGGACCGGTTGTAGCTGTTGACTGTAAGTGTCAGCTGCAACCCTTATTAGCTTGTGTTTACATGTTCGCTGTAGCCTGTAGGAAAACTTACTGTCCTGGTCTTTTTTAGAAAGTGAAGTTTTCAATTGTATCCTGTTTTTTAATATACAGTACACAAGAGAACTCTGAGCTGCCAATGCAAAGTCAATCATCTTCTATACTGCTCTGTCCTGTTAAGGGTAGCAGCAAGCCTGGAGCCGATCCCAGGACACATAGATACATGCAAACTTCATGCAGACAGACCCACGGTGGGAATCAAACCCCAGGCCCAGAGGTGTGAGGCAACAGTGCTAACCTCCACACCACCGTGCCACTCCAATGCAAAGTTTTAGTGGTGGTTATCCATCGTTGCTGATGTTGTTGTTGTTCTTGCTGCTGGTCTTGCCCTTGTTCTTGTTGTTGTGTTTACTTTCGACCATGCTTCTCATACTGTGGCCCTTTGAAGAGCAGTGACAGAATTGAAATTCCTTTGAAGTTCCAGCCTTGTGATTGGTTGCCGGTTTAATGAGTGGCCAATGGTGTTTCCTCATATGTGAAACACTGCTCATGAGCGTGCCGATACATTTTGGCACACGCTGTTCGTTTTCATCAGGAAGGGCATCTGTGCTGTCCGATGTAGCTTTATACTTGCAGAATGTTTTAGTGCAAGTGGAGCATGAGCTAAGAAGCCCTTGTCCCCTTAGAGAACATCACCTATTTTGTGGACACAGAGAAGACGATTCTTTCAAGCACTATATAAATGAAATGAACAGGAAAACTATAGATACTGTATGTTATGTTCCCAGTGTGGTGAAGTGTCATGAAAACCAGGACACCTTTTCACACAAATATAAATAATAAGTAAACTTAGGAAGACATCACCTACTTATGTTAACCTCAGGGACAGGAAATCCTAGAGTACAATGTAACGACTTAATCAGTTCTGGGATCAGAATTAAAGCCCTTATTAAAATCCTGCACTTTTTTGGTACAATAGAAAGTGTTATCAGCAATAGAACCGGATTTTTTTTTCTTTTTTTTTTGAAAAATGAAATTGCAACATCTGACTTTTAAGGTTGCACAGAGCAACTTCATACATTCATTTTCCATACTACGTATTGTATACAGGGTCACAGGAAGGGGGGGGGGCTTAAGCCTATTCTAGGGAGTTCAGGGTACAAGGCAGGGGACACCCTGGATGAGGTGCCCATCCATCACAGGGTACACTCCCAGTTCATGGAACCTCCACAAATATAGGGGGGAGGTAGGATTTCAACCCCCAACCCTAGAGGTACAGGCTAACCACTGAGTTACCATGCCAATTGCTGTAAAATTTTACTACACAATTACTGGCATTAAGCGGTATTTAGCATAAACAGGTGGTGATCACTGTCTTACCTATAACAGACATTACATTTGCCTCAGTGTTACTGTGGGAGTGTTGAGTTCAGAAAAAAACAGTTGTGGGATGTAAAAAGAGACAGTTTACCAAGGCAGCAAACCCAAGAGTACATTCCCAAGGTACAAGACATTCAATCTCAAGATGCAACAGAAGTAAGCTAGGGGTCATATAAAGGAATGAACAGGAAATGGGCAACTGGAGTATGAATCTGTAGGGAGACAATCTGTTATCAGCACATGCCACCTGACTCCTGGGGTGCTGGCAGCCACACCCTCTGCTCTTCTGCACAATTAAAAGTAAGACATTTGCATAAATTAGGAAATAACATTTCCGATTGGCTCCCCAGGATGTGCACTGCAGAGGCAAAATAACAGGGTTCCAGTGTATTAGTCTCTTCAGAAAACTGCATGAATTTGGAGCACAACCAGGAGGACAAAAAGTTCCACAGTTTTTGGTTGGCGCACACACACACACACACACACACACACACACACACACACACGGAGGAACGTTAAAAGCATTAGCAATCAATGTGCCATCTATTAGAGTTTTGATTTGCACTGTCATTAAAGTGCAAGAATATTAGAGGAGAAATTACTTCATATAAAAAATATTTTCAACAGGTCAATTAATCACTGCAATTAACTAAGCAATTGAAAACAATTGAACCATTAAAACATGAAAAGCATTACAAATTACCAGTCAGTAATGATAAATAATAACATGCTTATTTAAGGCCAGATTTTAGGTGACTTAATTATAACAATAAAATATTTATTATTTAAGACAGGGTACTATATGTAAAATATCTTGTGGTGTGAAACACCAAGGAAGGGGTAGAGAAAATAAAATTAATTAGCTGTTGATATTAAACTGATGGCTGTCATTGACTGCATTATCATCCTTTTTATTTGTAGCATGAACAAAAATGAAACAAAATGGTGGAGAATTTTCTGAGCAAATTCCGTTATAAAACACCATGTTTATAGTCGAGTCTGTAGCTGCATCGTCTGCGCCTCTATGCCTCTAACACTAATAACAATATTTACATGTTTTGTTGACATTTCACATGGCTAAGCCTTCCAAAATACTCTGGAAAAGTCTTAGCTCATGAGTTTAAGTTTACTTAACATCTGTAGTGAAAACAAAATTTAAATTTTTATGTTGTTATAAATCCGTAGTGACTTGAAGTGACATTAAACAAATATCACACAGTAAACAGAGTAACATTTGAGGACCGGCTCCTGTAAGCCCCCATCACCCTGTACACACTCCCGCACCTGGCAGCCATATTCACAATAACGGTGTGCTCAGTGTGAGTTTAAATTCATAATTTAAATTCAACATGCAACAGTTTGCAGAAATCCTCTGCTAAAGCCATATGCTGCACGACTGTCAACAGGTGTTGTCATTAGCCAGAAGAACTTTTCAAGTGAGCCGACCTGTCAGAATGTCTGCTCGAATGCTGCCTTTGCATTTGTATTTTCCAAAATGCACTGCATATTCATGCATATAAATTATTCCTGCTATGAAATGATGCTTGTCTAGACAGCAAGACAGAGATAATCTGCCTGTTTTTTATGCTTCTAAATATAAATTTGCACCGTTCTTTTTTCCTTTCATCATTCGTTACATCTTTTTAAAAATAGATTATCATATTAATCTTATTTGTCATTTAGGTTTTTCTCTTGTTTCCTGAGAACATTATGTTCTGACAAAAAGGTTTTGTTTTAATGTAAAATTATGCCTTTGTATTGACTCGACTTGCGAAGGGAGATGGAGACAGGCGGAGGGAGGGACGTGCAGCACGTGATGGGTTTTCTTAGGCTCAAAAAAACTACTGATTTCTTTCAAACTGTTAATCCAGGAAATGAGACGGAGAGAGGATGAGGGGGAGGAGGACTGTGTTTTCCATATGAATAGTCACATCCGAGGGAGAGCCAGTGTGTGCCTTGTGTGCTGTGGACTACCTCAGTGGGAGCCCACTGTGTTTCCGAGCTGGCCCGTGCTCTCCCCTGTTATTAAGAGCACTCCTCCATTCTCAATAACCTTTTAATCAGATGCAGAGGTGGCCTCTAAATGCCAAAAGGACTCCTCTGGATACAGAAATGGAAAATAATTGATTCGCCCTGTGGTTTTGCTGTCAGGAGACTACAGTTCCCTGCCAGAATGCCTTCTGTTTGAACTTTTTACGTTCATTTTTTCACTTTTTAAAATACGTGCACATTGTAGCACATGCAAGGTTTTAGACTCAGTGAAGGAGTGGTCAGTATTTATCTCTGCAGCAATTTTGTTATGTGTATTAACTTCAAAATTTATTACAAATTATTAGACAAATATGATTTCAGTTCAAATTATAAGGTTTTCTGCAAGCTCTTTTATTGTCATAACTCTCTGTTATAGTACAAAATACACACTCATTAGGCAGGACTGGTGGGCACACACACAGTTCCAAAATGATCATTTGAAAACAGAACGGAGTGGGTACATTTTAGAGGTGAATCTGCAGCTTTTTGAGGCAAACAAAAATGGCAGATGCCGTGTGTGTGCGCGCGCGCGTGCGTGTGAGATTGTGTGTGTGGGGGTTGCTTTTGAGTTAAGAGCATTAATGTGGACATGCTTACAGAAGAGAAATCAACAGCTTTTCTGAGAGTGAAAGCTGACACCACGTTGATGCATTACATCACATCCAAGGAGCGTTTGTTTTGCAAAGACTTGTTTGGATGGAGCGGAACCGCTGCGCTGCTACTCCGCGGCAGGAAAAGCCGCTAAATTGCCAGCTCTCGCTAAAGAGCCTGACAAAATAGACTGCTATGCTGTGACATGTCAAGAAATGCTTCAAGAGAGGCTGAAGTACAAGACAGTACCTGAAATGCAGGCGTTCTAAGCTCAACTATATTTCTTACAGGGATGGCAGGCCGTGGAAAGGTTTGGCCCATTAAATCTGAATAATGGAGAAATCTAAAAAGATGGTCCTTTTAAAAACTCACTTTCCATTTAACTGACTCCTATAAATTGACTATTTGTAGTAAAGACTAAATAGCAGTGAGTCATTATGCTTAATGCAAGGCGTACAGGAAAGTTACAGTATTTTGCCTTGATGCACCTGGGAGGAACACTGGGTGAAGCCAGTTTATTGAGAAGAGAGTTTTCCCGTACGAGGACCCCCGGCAGCCGCTTTGTCTATTGTTTTCACACAATCAGATTAAAACCCCACACACCTAACAGAGCAATTAGCTGTGCTTGCCTACGCACGTCAAAACAATGCTGAAAACCTGAATTTTATGAAGTTTTTAACACGTCAAATACCTGATGGTTTCGATGGCAAATCTGCAGCGGCACTCTCATTGAAGTCCCTCTTAGGGCCCTGTTCCTGCCTTTTGAAATGAAAGATGACCAAGGGGCTGGGCTGAAAAGAAAAGAGTCAATTTGGATGGCTGATGGGTAATTGTGCCAGCCTGCCCACCACGATACCGGGACTGTGCTGTGTGCCCTCCTGCGGTTAGGATGATAACGTTGGGCATGGCTGCGCTCACCTGTGCCACACACTTATTTTTGCCTGCTCCTGGATACTGAGGAAGGGGACATGAGGTGGGGAGTTTACCCCCCCTCCCATTATATGACGTGTGGAATTAACCCCTCCTCCCCAATTACCTTTCTCTCATTAGGAAATTCAGTTAGAGGCCCATTCTAAAAAGGCGGCACAGACCTCCGCCTACTTAATTTCAATCTCAGTTGGAGTTTTACTTTAGGCAAATGGATTGTCGGTTCTCTCCTGCTACAGCAGGTGCTAAACAGGAGCGATGCTCAGGTCACAAGTTATTGCCTTTAGTTTAATTCAATCTTAAAAATTTTGTTCGCTCATATATTATCCATTCTGTTGACCCAATTAAAAAACGCAGTGGCTAATTTTTCAGATAGCTTGCGCCCATTAGCTTTTCCGCCTGGTAAATGGTACCGATGTCTTCAACGCTTTCAGTAAAGTCAAGGCATTTATCGCTAAGAGTGCTCGACAGCGCATTTAATTCATAACTAATCTAATGAAAGAGGATCCTCACCCCTAACAGGTCAGAACCCACACACTTCATGTTTTATGTAGTTTATTGACAGATTATCTTATTTTCTGATAAACACACTGCCATGACTAAGATCTGTAGATTTTGGCTGGACCTTTTTAATACATATTGCTGCTTGTTTCAGACACTGTGCTCAAACTTCATGCCTATCTTTTATAGGATGAAAACACAACAAGGGTGGTCACTGAGTACACCGTTCACCTCCCACTGTGTGTATCAGTGTGTCCAACAGATGACTGATCCAGGACAGTACCATGTGACGACTCCATAAACCAGACCTTCAAATATGGAGGTGCGGGTGTAGTGTGCTTCACTGAAGTTAAGTATGTCTAAGATGAAGGCGGAAAAATACAGATACACTTATAACAGACATTGCTTTGAAGATTTTGCCACTGATCACCATTAGCAGGAACTGTGTATGGCATGCTCAGATGTGTGTCCGTGTTGAAGAGTGATGTATACATGTATATGTGTTGACCCAAAGCGGGTAAATGACTGGTGTTGTGGTGTTATTTGTTTTACGTAGTGTGGGCTTACAAGCTGATGAAAAAATATACAAATAATACTGAAAAAGAACAGCAACAATAAGTGCAATGAAAGTTAAAAAAAATTGCTTCGATAAAACATGTATGTGTATATATAAATATAAATACACACATACTGTATATCCTGCTTAATAATCAAGCACCCTCTATTGACATTTGGAAAAATCCAATATTCCACATTAGAAAAAAACCATCTCAATGAGGCTGTATCTCTTGGCAACATGATGTCAATGTGACCCAAAGGCCAATAAACATTTATAACCCTCTGCATGCTGATTTCACCCAATTGCCTTGGATAGGCAGCCAATAAGAATCCAGCTAACCTGGGGGAGGTTCTGCTTCCCCTCCAGGACACGGGATACACCTGATGGTAGGCGAGAATCAGTCACATGGTTCCCCTTTACTGTGAACAGGACTCACGGACCCACACTGAGGTGGATCCTTGGTGAAGCATAAGGAGGTTGTGAGTTTTTTCCACCAGCTGGATGCTCCATGTATCTTTGGCTTTTTTGTTTCTATAGATGTCACGATGCCCTGATGTGGACGGGTTTAGTATGCAAAATATGCAACTTGAAAAAATGCTCTTGTTGAATTTGCAGGATTTTGCCCTGTTTTGCTTGTTTTAGATTACTAGTGTGTTGCAATGCTGACGCTGACCGACCCTTTAGAAATGAATACATAAAATGACAAAAAAATTAGCAGTAATTTAAATTTTCCATTGAGTTCACCATGATTCAACTTGTCTAACTAGTAGATGTCATGTCCTTATGGGTATGACAGAAATTTCAAAGGGCCCCTCCCCTTGGTTCCTGTGACCCTGTTGGGTTTTGTACGACAGACAGATTCCAGTCCTCTGCCAACTGTCTCATTAGGGTGAGGGCTCTCCTAGCAGTGTCTGCAGAGGAATATCTCCAGGGGCTCCAGTGATTATGGGAAAGCTCTGCTGATCTGCTTACTGAGAAAGCACTAGGCTAGAGTCTGAACAAACAGGAAAAAACTTCACGTTCCAGCAGAGAACGTTAAAGGGTTAGATGTGGTTTAACATGGAGTTTTGTGTGGTTGTCTGGACTAGATGAAAGAACATTCAAAGCTGTTCACTGAAAGCACAGGACTGCTTAAAAGACATTATCAAAGAGCTTATCAAAGATTACCAGACCTTATAATTTTCAAAAGAATGTGCCAGCTGTCATATTTCTGAGGAAAAGTACTTTTTTTGCAATGTTCAGCTCAGACCCCTGGCTCATACATGGGACAGATAATTTTTTGATAAACATTAAAGACAAATAGCTTTGTGTATGTACCATTTCTGATTGCGAGTGTTCTGTACGATCTGTCCTGTTGTCTCACAATAGCAAAGGCCTCACGAATTCCGCCAGCCGTGTGTAAACTTATAAGCAGAACTGTAACGCCTTTAGACCAGTGTCCATTAAGAAAACATTTTTCTCGCATTTATATGATAATTTTACAAGAAGAACAAAAAGGGACAAGCTCCAGAAGATCAAACAACGAGGCTGAACATGCTGTCAAGCAACCCAGAGACAGTGGCGTTTTTAAGAAGCGTGACATGTCTTGTCCTTCCTGTTCGGATGACAGAAGACGCGTTCCGCGCAGCTGGGTTTGAGGAGCCGTTTGGAATCAAAGCGAGCCAGGCGTTCGCTTCCGTCAGTCAGCGCCTCAGTGGCTTATCAGCGTTAGGGAATCCGCTCTCCGAGACGTGACACGCACCGCGGAGCGGCAAAGCAGCAATTGGGTGTCCTGATTCAAATCAGACATCATATTCATACCTGCCACGTTCGTGTTTGTAACACTCCCTTTGCCTTCGGGCGAGAAAAACAACCGAAATGTGATCAAAATGCATTTTCCTCAGTTATCTGCAGGCAAGCGGCAAGCAGAAACATATTCAGCCGATTTGCAATATGCATTACGCTGTTTTTATTGAGCGTACGTGTTCTAAGGAGTTAAAAATAGACCATTTCTTAGAACAGCTGCAACTCATTGTCTGAATGTAAAAAATACAGCTGTGTTGTCTGCAACTTATTTGTGCTGTGTTATATCCTGCGTGGTTAGACTTGAACTGCAGACTCAGGGACAAAACTGTTGTGTGATCCATCCACAATCATCAGCTCCTAAATTGCCTTTGTCATTACTGTCACATTAAGACTGACTTTGTCAATGCTCTGCACCCTGTGGTCATTTGCATGGCCTGTCACTTAAGCAGAGAGTGAAGCCTGCAACTATGATGATGACTGAGGACATTTTGGGCATTTTTAAATAAGAAAGACACTCTCTGGCTGTGCTTAGTAAAGACATTTGTTAATCCAAGTTGATCATCTTTTCAGAGTGACATGTTGTCCATTGATGTAGCATTTTAAAGATATCCTAATGTTTAAATGGATGTTTAAATCTTGTGGTCTTAAAGCAGAACTTGCAGGGTTATTAACACCAAGGCTTTGTGATAAAGGAGGAAATAAAACCTCCCCTCTGCTTGTACTTCTGATCCACTCAGGTCTGTCTTCTCTACATTGTAGGCAGTTAGCAAAGGCGGGTGTGTTGGACCACAAAACCGTACTTTATTCAAGCTGCGTTTTTCTCTTTTGCTGCTAAATTTGGAGTGTGTGAACATGGATTCAGCTTTAAGTGTGTAAACAGTTATGTAGAATCCCCACTGATTAACACACTCGTATGTTTAACTAGTCCTCTGGGGCAACTGGTTCAGTGTAACTTGTGAAACAGCCTCCCTTCCTGAGCTGGGACAGCACAAGGCTTTTGCTGTCCTCTTTTGCTGACTTTTATCTGGTCTTGAACTGTGCTCCAAAAGTAGTGCTCACTATTCTTTTCCTTTTCAAAGTACAAAAAGAATAATGGGGAAGTAATAAACTTTGCCAAAGCATCTTTTCTATAGTGTTACACAGCATTTATTGGGTTCAAGAAAAGTCTCCAACAGAAAGTACTTGCATGAACTTTCAGTGCACTGTGGGCCGTCCAGGGAGAGCCGTCTGTTCAGTGTCTGATCAACGATGAGCATAGCGGACCAGCTTCACTGCTACAGCACATGTGGGCAGTCCGGTAGGTTTAATGGAGTATCTGGTGTGCGTTGGTCTGTAATCCACCCCGGGAAAGGCAGCCCGGTGTTTCGATGCCAGTTAAGCCGCATTACTCCCCGAATCCCATGGTACCAGAAGGTGGGCTTAAACCGCGCACCTGCCGCAAACGCTGCGCCGTCCAAGAAATCGGCTTAGCCACGCCTGTTACATTTTCATCAGGCTGCTGCGTCTTATAGCCACCTCCCCACCACCCCTCTCCCTCCCTCCCCCCCATGGTCCTTGGCAACCGTGGAGCAGGCGAGTGCACTTCCTTCTGTCCTCCCATCAATTTCTGCTGTGGGATTTCCATCCGTCAAGAGCGGCTTGCACAAGGATCCGAAAGAATCTTAGGCAACACTTCCCTATTTGTTCTGACATCACTGGTGCTATGTGCTGTGTTTGATTACTAGCAACAGTCGAGTCCCTCTCTGGATTGTGGAAGCAAAACTGGTGTGTTTGTCATTCTGTGCAGCCTGGGACTAGATCTGTCACAGAAGACCACCAGCCCCTCTTCTGCCTGCTGCTAGCCACCTGTACACATATAGTGACGTATGTGGGCAGCGCTTCACCAGTTCACTAATGTTTTTCCTAAATGTGTCTTGTCTTGCGGACAGTGCTCAGTGTTCTCCTCCCCACTAAGTGCATGACCCCACGTGCTTGAATTTCCGTGCTGGTCGGAACCGCCAGCGTGCAGTCGGACTCTATGGCACACACTTCAGGCCCAGGTGTCTGCCCAGAGATTAGGTGTAATCAGGCTTGAGATTGACGCTACGACAAGCAGCCCTCGTTGGCTCCTTGATCCGCTTACCTGCTGTGTGGATCTTGAGATGGCAGCAGAATGACTTGGGCCTCTTCTCTGCAGAAACAGCACGTTTTCCATTTGCTGCAAAGCGCAGGAGAGGACTTTGTTCAACCTGCATCAACCTGCATCAACCAGGACCTTGGCAATGAAGACTTCTGCCTTGTCTATATGCATGTACCCTTATTTCAGGTCTGAAATAAATCCCATTTTTCATGTGGAGTAGCAGGATTTGTCAAGGTGATTTCCTCTGCCTGTTTATTCCATACTGTACCTGCAGGCCCTGTTTTATACCAAACTCATTTTATTTGATGCTGGTCTACTTCTGTTGCATGACCTTGGTTTTCAGTTCTGAGACCTTTTTAACAAGGCATTGTTTCTGCCCCTAGCGTAGACAGTATACCTCTGTAAGAGTGAGGATATCATTTAGTGCATTACATGGATAAACACTCAGATGGAAGATTAATGGAAAAAAATAAGCAACATAGAAACCATTAGGGTTGCATTAGCATCTTCTGTAAGGCCACCGGTGCCTAATTAGAGCAGATGAAATCGAGCAGTTCTGCACAAAAGACCCCTCATTGCTCAGAGTTTTGCATGCTGCCTCTCCGCACGGCAACAAGTCATATAAAGGATGAGAACTAAAGTTCAGCATAAAAGAAGGCCGTAATAACAGCCACTTTTGAAAACAAAGACACTACCTGTGCAATGCTATGCGGGAAAAGGGGGACAGATGGGATCACGTTCAAGCATGTCAACTCCACAGTGGCGTTCACCATTGAGCTCAACAGCAAAATTGCCATGACAGAAAGGAGGAACTTGACTTTAATGGGTCACAGCAATGCACAGACCTTGTAAAGTATAGCATTTCCAGCAGTGAGCAGGGTAGTTACAATGAGCTGTTATCAGAGACGTGAGGCTTCCTGAATCCTGGCAAGTCAGGGAGACGATGGTGCGTATAATCAGTCTCTTGCTGCATGTGTTGTTGTGTGTTAGGTGTGTTAGGTTATATGGAAGTGCCCCTCACCCCTCGCTGAATATGAAGAGAACTAAAACTAAATTCAAGTAGGATGAAGCCAGGGATCCTTTACATGGTAGATTTAGAAAGTAGCAAAGCAGAGGCATGATT
>JABJVR010010143.1:67141-85241 GCA_025773905.1 Chitala chitala
CATCGGGTTCCACCCCCGGCACCCTTCCCTTGTTTGTTATCCACCCCCCCCCCCCTCGGCCCTCTTCGTCCCGGGCGGGGGGGGGGGGGGTGGATGGGTGTGTGTGTGTGGAGGGGGAGGAGAACTCAGAGAGTTCTGCCGAGAGTTCTTTATTGGTCTTCAGGGTGCCCATCAGACATTCTCTACTCCATTTTTCTGTCATCACTGACATGAAATCACATGAGAATTAAACCAATAAGTAGATTAGAATTTATTTTTTACACCAGTACAATTGCTGTGGAACAAAATACAAGCTACAGGCTTTACAATCTAAACATTGTTTAATGCCACAACAGACGTTATTTTAAAAGTATCTTTTGGCACTTGTACCTAATACATTAGCCTAATGTTATGTAATTGTACTTCAATGTTGGAAAAAGATTGACTTCTGGAACAAGGTTTTCAGTTGTACAGTCCCTTGATGGCACACACTGTTAATTATTATCAAAACTTTCTAAAAGGTAACATTTTGCTGTTGGTTAAATTGCTGAGTGTGATGCATTAAACTGTCTGTCAAGGAAGCAGTGCAAAAAAAAAAAAAATTCTAGATGTGTTCAAGATTGGCCGCTACAAACTGTCTTTCACTTCTTAATGAAGTTCTTTTTACCCTGTAGTTTGTCACAGAGGAATTAAGAGCTCAGTAGAGCACGAAGCAGACCTTTTGATGGAGTGAAACCCATAGGTCTTGTTTCACAGCTCTGAGGATCAGGATTATTACACAGGAGTGAAGACAGCTAGGAGGTGTTGTGACACCAAATCCCACTTGAACTATTAATTGATCTTATCTCATCTAAATCCCAATCCCTCATTATGGCACACCTGAAGCGATGACTACCATCTCGCCATCTCTCTTCACATTGACCCCCCCCATACCCCCAACCAGCTGTCTACCCCAAGGATGGTCAAATTTTAGAGAGGGGTTGGTGGTGTTTTCTTTATTTTTAACTAACATGAAGCTACGTGGCAGGGCCATTTACTTACTGCAGAATGTAGAAGCGTTAAAAAGATTGGAAAATTAATAAGCCAACCCCACCTGTGTGATCACACGTCCCCGGCTCCACACACCTGCTAGATGGCTGACAGATAGTGGACGTATGTGGGTTGCTGGTGCCGTTTCTTACTTTCCACCTGCTCAGGGGGTACATCGCATATTGAGCCTTGTTTTGCTGAGGGTGACCTTGGGACTAGCTTGCACCTAAGCAACGTGGACCATTGGCTCATCACGTTGATGCGACTGAAACTGGTAGCATTCCATTTGCGCTGGAGGTCACAGGACAGGTGGGTCGCTCTGCGGTTGACCAGAGTAGACAATTATAGTACAGGGAAAGCGGTTCTTTTTATTGAAACTCAGTCACATTAATTATCCGGATTTGGACACAACTGTCAAAATGTCGACTCTCTGAGTGTGCAACTCTGGACATATGGAGAATGTGGTGATTATGCATTGGCCTGTGCAACTCTAGTGGCTGGGTTTGTAAATGCCCCCCCACCCCCAGAGCGATTCCAAAGAAATGTATTGTAAGAAAACTTGCACAATGAGAAGGTCCTAGCTGTGGAGGGGGTATGAAAATTTGCAAAACAAAGAGGGGTGCAGAACATCAATAGCAATTTGGGATTTGGAATTAAGTGTTCAAACCAGGTCTGGCACCAGTACGCCACGGCTGTGAGGTATTGTGTAGCAGAGCGCAAGTTAATGGCCCGTTAATAACCGTGAGTCTTTACAAAAAGAGAGAGGGCGGACTAATAAGCGACAGAAAAATTTTGTGTGCAACAAAATGCCATAGAATCAATTATTCAAGCAGGTGGATAAAAAAACAACAATTGGGTTAAATGATCATAAAGTACTTACAGTCGATGGACAGATTGAGAACACTTGTGGCGGTAGGTGGTGGTGGGGTTTTTGCATACCATGACTGTAAGGATATGTAAAGATATGACTGACAGGTCTACAGTGATCCCTGGCTGCACCTGTGTTGAGAACCTCAACAATCCCAGAGTGCTCTGTAAAAAGGCAGTGGGGCAGACTAATTAACCACACAGCAGCCATTTTTTTCAGTTACCCTGTTACACTTTCCTGAGCTCTGAATAATTTCCCTTTATCTCTCCTGCACATGTAAACCTTTCTCATTTGAAACCTTCCTTTTACTCATCCTGTTCTGATCTATTATTCCATACCGAGCACATTTTTTTTCCCCCTACTGGGTACTCCATTATCTCTCTTTGATTATACATAATGTGCACTTTCCCTGTTCAGATGCAGCGCACGAGCGTAGGCACACTTGATTTAAAGACAGCTGACACAAATCCAGCAGCGTTCATAGTGCCTAGTGGATGTCGACGCCATGTGTCATATCAAGAGCGACCAGTAGATGGCAGTCTGCATTAGTGGTTCTCCCACTGCAGCTCTTTGAAACAGAAGGCGAGTGATATGGCCCAGCAGTAAATTAAATACTTCATGCTCCAGAAACTGGCATTACAATCCCACCTTCTAATAAGCCTATAACTATTGATATGGCTCTTTTTTATGTAAGACGGTCTTCCACTTTCTATGTCAGTGGAACACTTGTCATCTTCGCTTCTCCAAATTTTACAAGGATTACTACATTTTCATTTTTTTTTCTTTAAAGGTTAATTATATGATTACATTTGTCTCTTCCTCAATGTCATTTTTGTCCTGCTGTGCTCCGGATTATTACTTAAATGGTTCTTAATGTCATAGTTTTAGGATGGGACTTTCTTGAGCTGCATGGCTCCAACCTTAGGGATTTCACTAAATAGAAAACATACGCAACTGGCAAAGAACAAAATGAAGAAAGGGGAAACCCTCTGATTGCCATTCGTTTAAGCAGATCCCATTTAACATCCATCTGTACACAACCCAGTTAGATTAATGAAGTCTGAACGCCCTAGGTTCACATCTGAAATTGAATACTCCAATATATGTAGGCTGAGGACCAGTGTTAACTGAAATTCTGTGTCACACAGCCTCCATGATAAGTCACAGTATATCCATCAGAGCCCCCCCCCCAGAACTGATAGAATCAGACAGGTGATAGCAGCTAAAAGGGAGCAGAAAAGGTGAAGCCCCAAGTACAGAGAACAGAACCCTTTCTGTGCTGTTCCATCACTTACTAGTGCTGACAGGAATTCACATCATACCTGGTCAACCTATGGGCTGGGTGTGACCCTCTGTGCATCAACCTAAAAACTGATGGCAACAGACTCAAAACCCACCTCTGACAGCCAGTAAAGTATGTACACATGGAAGAACCTTTACAGGAAAGGTGATATTGACAAAAGTTCATTGCAGCCAGCCTTGAATAGACTGAAATGGTGCCCTTTCAAAGCAACTTATGTCTAACCCAAAATGGTTCTTCAAAAGCAAACACTTGGTATTTTGTTTAGCAACAGGTAACAAGGTTGTATTAAACTGTTATTGTTGTGACTGACCGGTAGCAGCGTAAATCCTGAAGAATGAAATGCAGTTGCACCAATGAGTGTTTGTTATAAGTCGCTTCTACAGAACTGGGTAGATTAAAAGACAAACACTTTAATAGCACTGTAGCTACAGAGGAAACAATCTAAGATAAATCTGGAACATCTTGTACAATGGCCTGGTGGTCATACATGTGTCCCCCCCCAGAGCAATATGCTCCTCATTACACCCTCTGCTGCCTCAGGAGCACAACCCAGCTGCCGCAGCTCTGTCGGCGCCGATGCTTGGAGGACGGGACCCTTTGCTGGAGTCCTGGATTGGACACCGTTGATGATTCTGACCTCCCACACCCATCCACTGCAGCGATGTTGTCACACTGGTGTAAGCATCAGGATCGAGATAGGGGGGATCACCACTGATCTCCCTTAATGAGCTATGAAGGTGCTGCGTGACTTTTCCCTCTTTCTTTTTGGTGACATGAGCTTTCGTGTGTCCTTCAGACAGCAGTTAGTGAGCCAGAGCGATAAGAACTTCATTGATGAGGCAGTTACAGAAATTGCACTGCTGCTAATGGGCCAAATTATTTAATTTCCTCAAGATTTAAAACTTATGAGTTAAATTCAATTATAACAGCAGCACCGTCATACTCATTACAGTTTGCTGAAAAGGGTTAAATGTTCTAAAAGGTGAAGACTGTACAAGGCTGACAATGGAAGTAGCTCAGAAGTAGACATTGATTGCATGACATGTGGCCCTCATGACTTGTTTTTAATAGAACTGCAAGGTAGCATACAAATGTAAAATCCAAATGGGCTGTATTAGATTAAAATGTTTCCATAGTAACACATATGATCAAAAATTGTCCTTTTACGTAAAGGACCTCGGTTTTTATTCAATATTCACATTTTGCACTGGACATCCTGGCACATCTTATAGCTCAGTTATTTGATGTGACAAATATTAAGGTCTTGAATATATGCCAAGACACTGCCTGGAATATGGCAAAATGCATAAATGTAAAAGCTTGTCTTTCATACTGACAGGTGAGTCCAAGAACATCATGTAGCCTTTAAACCACAGAACTAGTCCTCCCAATTGCTTTTTAATGCCTTTTTTAGCCATTTATCTTAGACCAACAAAAGGTATTTCTAAATCACTGCTTTATTTTGATTGGTTTAAAACTATTACACGTGTATTCCAATTGGCAGGTTTTTACAGTAATAAACTGGTACTGGGACTTTTCCTTTCCTTTTCGGCTTGTTGTACCAAACAGCACACACCGACTTTGTGGAAATGATTACTGATGACAGACTACGGCCATTAGATATGTCTGGAAATAATGTGTGTTGAAATGCGTTGATAATGACAGAATAGCAGCGTTAATTATGTGAGCCTGATTAAATTAGCTTAAAGGAAAGTTTTTTTTTTTAATCTTTCAAGTTAGTGGGAAAAGATGAGAATGAAAACGCACTGTGGCCACCAGGTTGTGCGTGAGGCAGATGTGGGACAGAGTGAGCTGTCCTCCCAGGCATCGCCCTGTGTCTAGCGTTGTCCTAATGCCGCACTCGACCGATGAGACAGCTGCTATCTGCACTATCAAAGCTTGGCACTGCCTCTCCTATGTGGGCTTGGTTCCTCTCCCTGTGCGTAATGTCAGGCCTCCTGCTGTCCCACAGTAATTCCATTCGCCTGCGCTTCTGCCTGTCGTCTCTGAAAACGCAAGTAAGGACGGGAGCAGTGGGACCCTGAGGACGTACGCCGTTCTCCGAAGACCTCGGATCAGTGTCGTGCGCCGAATATCCCCCTGTACGCTGATCTGCATGCTGTCTGAGTTCTGATCTCTGGGACAGACCTTTGAAAATCAGAGTCAGAGCTGCTGCCTCTTTGGTGTCTCCTTTCCTGAATTACTTCTTGACAAACTGACATTCAAAGTGGACAGGCTAAGGCCGCAGTCCACTATCAAAACCGCCTCACACTCTCTGCAGTCCTCAGGGACGCTCCAGTTGCATTCGCTGCTAAGCCTGGAACAACATGTTGCCATGGAGACCACATGCTATATCTTACTTTTTGCGTATATCCCTCAAGCCTTTCCTCTGATTTTTATTCTATCTCTTTCTCTCCCTGTTTGTCTTTTTCTTTCTTTCTTTCTCTCTCTCTCTCTCTCTCTCTCTCTCTCTCTCTCTCTCTCTCTCTCGCTGTTTTTTTCCACCTTGTTTCATTTCTGTGTGCCAAGCCCCGCGGGGAGTATATTTCAGGAACTGCTATTACCTTAAAAAATTACATAATATGCACAAAGAAAATAACATGCAAACTCTGCCTGTAATATCAAACGCTGAGGTTTATCCGTTTTTTCTCTTTGAGCAATATGAATCAATATCCCAATAGATTGTCATTTCTTATTATGTTGGTAAACTAACTATTGATAGAAAAAAATTGATTAGTTTGTAACTGGATGGTGCTCTTAAAATACACCATCAACTAAATATCCTTCTTGGTGGTTTAAATGAATTCTGTGAATACACTGTGAAATTAAGATAATATGGTAAAAGTGCTTTATTTAGTCAACAGAGAGCAAAAGGCTGATTAAAAACACACGTGTAGTGACATATGTAGACCTTCTCATGTGTGTTGTGTCTTGCCAGGATTTTTCAGCACAGCTGTACGATTTTTTAAATAGCCTCCTTTGCGTAACTGACAGATGTCAGTTGCGCAGGGAAACTTAATGATTCACAAAATTCTTCCCGACGACTCAGATTAGTTGATAATCACCAAAAAAAAAGTGATGGCAGACTGATATCGATAGTCTAAAAGTGAACATTGTATGTAAGCAACGTAGACTCCTGACTGGAACAAATTCTTAAAACATTGCCCTGGTCAAAACAGAACCAAGGCAGCTGTGTGAGGTGCTTGACGTCTCTGCTCAGGCCTTGCGCACACACACTTCTCCAGGCAGTGCACTTACCTCATACCCGTCTCTCACCATAAAACTCTGTCCTTTGCTGCTGCTTACACACCCCAGCAGTTTGTCAGCATCAACGCATTTGCACTTGGGGAAATGCCGAGTCCACTTCCCGCCAGCCACCCACGCCCTTGCTGGAATTCTGGAATCCATGTTTCAACATGGGGGGGGAGAGAGAATACCCACAGTTCCATATTCCTTCACACTGAGGTTAGGGAGGTAAGCGCCTTCTTCCGAGTCTTCTTTGTGCTCTTATCTTTTGCTGCTTATTCGCTCATTAAATTTTTAAAACTTATTCCTCCGTTTTAATTGAACCCATTCATTATGGCCAATTTCGCTCCACGATTCCACAGCCAAGAGAGCAGGGAAGACAATCATTTTTCTGCTGGGCCTGAAGATGCAAGACTGCTTACAATGAACATAGTAAATCTTACAATGAAAATTGTAAATGAACCTTTTTTTTCCCTCTGGAACTAGAGGAATTATAAAAGTTTTTATTTTAATAAGAAACTATGTTTTTAGGGTGAATATAAATTAGAAAAAAAAAAACAGTGTGCTTGAAGGTTTAGTAAATTATGTTTTTTCATTTGTTTGGATTTCTGGATTATGTTCTGGATATGTAAAGACCTTACCCTTGTCCAGAAGTCCCCTCTTCTGATTTAAAAGACTCTGGGTCAGCTGTTATTTCTAAAATGAAATTGGATCATTAGGCTGCATAAGAAAAACACCAATCATGGGTATTTTTTATTCTGTACAGGTAGAATAATTGCCACTAGTTATTTATAAGCCTGAAGGTACAGAAAAAGACAGCGGTGATATTCATATATATACATTATCCCCAAAATGTTTCTCAGGCCCATGGTTTTGCGGAACCTGGCATTTGCACAGACACACACACACACACACGCACACGCACACACACACGCACACACACACGCACATGCGTGCACACAAACACAGCATTCAGAGTTGCCAGTTCACCTTAACTGCTTGCCTTTGGAAAAACATCCAGAACATAAAGCCAAGAGCCAGAATGGGTCCCTCACCTCTGTAGGTGTGAGGGGCCAATATTACCTGCTCAGGTACTTGGTTATAATACAAGGAAGAAGTATAGCCCATCCATAACTGTTATTAATTGCCTTTATAAATTTACCAGGTAATTATGGCTAAAAGAAGAAGTCAATGTGAAAGGGCAAGGTGTTTTTATTCATTATTACTACAAAGCATAAAAATTTTTGCTTATATGTTTTTGTAAACTGCGCCACACGAACAATGTGATATCAATTATATGTGTCACTCCCCGTGATTAGCACCTGCCAGCCCTGCCTTGTTAACGATCTACTGTTAAAAGCTCTACTCTGTCAGCAAACTTACTTGTTTGTTGTCTTCGCGCCCCTTTGTGGCTCCTGATACCCATTCCTGTCCCGTTCCTCTGCCTACCGTACTCTCTTTCCCCATCCCAGACTGACCCTTCTGGCCTTCAGATCCTCGCTTGCCCATACGACCTACGATATTGCCTTGCGTTTCCTTGTTGGTGTTTTTGGACAAATAAAACCCATAAAGGGATCCAGCCTCCTAGTGCTTTTGCTCAGGCGTTACAATACGTAGACTTTGAAAAATGTAATATCTTTCGAATTCACTGAATTCAATGACTTAATCCTTAGACTAAAAAAAATGTTACTAAAGAAAAGTTTGCTTTGAAGTGTACAACAGCTGTACTAGCCTTTTAAACAGGACTACATCTGATTAACTGAGCAATCAGATCAACAGTTGCCATCCTTTGTGAATTGAACCTATGTTTAAATTTAGCTAAATGCTGTGTTTTGTTTCCACATTTTCCAAAACATGGCAGATTTTTATTTCCCCTGGCGTGTTACATTTTATGTTTCATCACAATCTTGCAAGACTCTCCCTACCTTCTCTGGCTCATTTACCATCAAGGCTTAAGTACACCTGGTCTGCTTTCTGAAAACTTCCCTCCTTTCTTTTTATTCGCACACGAGACAAAGGCAGAGGTCGCGTGCGCGTGTGGGTGTTCTGAAGGTGGTGAAATAAATGGGCCTGCCATCTCTGCCATGAGTGCTCGTAATGTTGATACACAAACACCTCTTTTCCTGGCAAAGGCGGATGAGTCTTGTGAAAGACTTTGCGATGCTCGGCGCCAGACTACATATGGATGAACAGATTTAAATTTGTTTGAAGAGCCACTCTTTCATTGTTGTCAAACGGCGTCTGTTTGTTTAGTCCCAATAATGAATGTAAAACAAGGCTGCTGCCTGCAGCGTTTTGCACCAAACACTCTTGACTCCCTAATGATTTCATCTGATAAAATATCGATAATGAGCTGGGTGCCTGGACGGTTATATCTGCTGTGACATCTCTGTCATCACCAATCATGGCTCAGTACTCATACTGTCTACTTCCTAGTGGTGGACTTTATTTGTGATTTGCCTTTTACAGTCAGTGAACCAACCTAAGAGAACAGAGCCACCCTGGGGGTAGCACCCCCCCCACACACACACACACTCACACACCCCAGCACAAACTCCAGGGTAATGTAGAGCAGCCAATTCACCTGAATCTCATGTCAGTGGACTGTGACAAGAAGCTAGAATGTAACCATAGGAACACACAAAAACAAACAAAATACCAACAGGCAGATTCTGACCTGTGTCCCACGAGGTGTGAGGTGATAACTCAACACACTCAAAAGTCATAACTGCTCATGTTGTCACATAACAGACCCATTGTTTTATTCAGCAAAACCGACTTTCAATGGTAAGGATGTTAGTAAGAACATTGTGTTGAAAAAAACTATAGTACTACTTTGGCACCTGCTGGTACTGCTATTGTCTTTTTTAATGCTTTAGTTGAGGACTTTTCAGGCAATGTTAAACTGAACTGAATACAGCAACAAGTATTGCGGGCAAATATTACTAAAGGCAATTCATTAATATGTTATTTGAATTGCTTTTCCAAACAAATTAAGCAGTGTTCATTGTTCATTGTTCTAATGCATCAATGGAATGTTAATCATTACAGGTCACTGAAGCATTAAGTAACTTAAAGACATATCAAATTAAGTTTGTCATTAACATACACTTTTTTAAGTATCAGAAATGAACTAGACAGAAGAAATGGAACCTGTTTTTACTCTGTCAGCATAAATACACCAGTTACACCTGTTTCTCAAAGGGACTCATTATATATAACTAAATGTTTTCTAACAACCCAGTAAGGCTGAATTAACAGCAGGCTGGCTGGTAAACAGTTGTACAATGTTAGCTGCTAGGATCAACAGCTAGAAACATCATTAAAGTACATTACAAGGGAACCTAACTGACAAAGCATGATAATTAACTGCAGTTCTCTTTTGTTTTTTCACTTCCACTGGTGACATTGAGATCATGTTGAATAGTTTATAACAAGTGTTCATGCCATATGAGATCTCGCAGTGTACCCTTAACTATCTAGTGAAAGGATATGACTGATTCAACATAACCTGGGGCACTGGAATCCTCAGGTGATTTAGGTACTTGGCCGGCGAACAGACATTACAGTCTAGAACATGATCTGAATGTAGACTGGATCACTGTGTGACTAGCTCACCTACACTTACTGGCAAAAGCTGTGATTCTCATTCTGAGCTTTGATAGTAAATTGGATATGACTAAAACTCGGGTTAAAAATCAAGCAAACAAAATTGGACCATACAGCGTAATGAAAAAGCCGTCGCTGCTGTTCGTCTCCGAGCACGACCGGACACGGGTATTGTGAGCATTAGCGTGTCACCTTGGCTTTGCGGTATCTCGCCTCACGCCCATGTGACGCCGAACTGGCTCAGCTCCACACACTGGACACAGCCGTTGCACGGACCTTTGTGCTAATCAGAATGGACCGAACAGGGCAGGGAGCTTCTCTGAAGCAGTCTGCGGCAGTCGCAAGTGAAAGTCACTCCTGCTTGAGCATAAAAACAGAGTTCAAAAGGAACGAGACAAAAAAGTGGCCTGAAATATGCTCCAGGAAAAGCTGACAATAAGACATAAATGTCTTTGGCCCTGAAGATGTGACTCCAAACCATGAATTAAAGAAGATGAAACAAGGAGAAGTGGCAGATAGAAGATATACTCTTGTTTTATCTTTGCAGTGATGCAGGAGAAATAATGTGCTTTATTACGTAACCCTCCATCAGTTAATGTGCTGTACAGAATCTTGTAGATTTTACTGGAATTGCTGGCCATAATTCAAAAGGATTTTTTGTTTCATAAACCATATTAATTCTGGGTTATTTTTAGCTCATTACGAGGAAAGATAAGGAAAACTTGACAGCCAGCTTTCATGAACTGAAACTGTGAAGTGTACATTCTACCTAAACTTTTTGGATATTACTTGTAACCTTGATTTTTACAATGCCGTCTAAATTAAAAGGTTAGTCTGTGAATAAAAGATCTATGGATTTTGCAGCTAAAAAAAGCTCTGTATGAAAAATTTGATGTAACCAACACGACATCCTCGTATCGACACAACACAATTATGTGAATAAGTGATTCATTAGCATGATGATGGTAAATTGAACTGTGGAGCATTTTTTGGAAAAGACTTGATTAATTATTAAAAGGAACGAGTAACTTAGTATTTGAACGAAGTGTTTTCTTCTGTGATTATTGATAATCCAAATGACAAATTGAATTTTCCACTGACATCTGGGGCCGCTCTGCCTAAAACAACATGTAATGAAACTCTTTCCGTGTTAATCTTTTTATGTTCATGATAAAATTAGACGAGAAGCTGGGAGGCACGTTTACAGTCGCTCAGTGCTAAGCGAAGACTGTTAAGTGGTACTTACTAACTCATGACTATGTTTATAGCCACTGCGTATGCAAGTTACACCCATGCTTAACACTACTAACTAAGAGATGACTGCATTAACTCATATTTGTTGAGTGGCACTTTTAAAAGCTTTATTTTAATACTCGTGCGTCAGAAGATTAGGTAATATCATACAGCTTTGTTGAAGAAAAGGTTGTTACCTTTGTACTGTGTGGATATCCACGTTTGTTGCCATTCAGTTCAATTCAATTCAATTCATTTTTATATAGTGCCTTTTACAATGATGTGCCTCAAAGTGCTTTACAGAAGAAATTGCAGATCTTATAGAATAACAGTAATACAAATAAATATGAATAAAACCAGATTAAATCAGATGAATTTATAATATCACGTGATGAACGGTGGCATTCGCACAATCCTTGTGAAAACACCACCCAAGGACACCCAACACACAGGAGGCATTCACGAGGAAACAATGTTTTCTGCTAGGCCGGTATCTCATATATAACCCTTTTGGGGGACACCAAACAGTACTAAACGAGATGTGCGCCATTCATTGTCATAATGTTTCCACTGTGAATAATTCAGCTCTTCCACTCATTCAGCTCAGAAGGCTTTTACACATAAAGCATGTTGCAGTTTGCCTATACTGTAACAATTACAGCATTTAACACAATGTTCTTGACAAACTTGATGAATGGACGCACAACTGTAAAGGGTTGTTTTTATACTGTGATGTTCATACTTTCATTTTCCAATCACATCTTCTGTTATCATATGATTATGAAACCGACTTCCTAACAGAACCTCCTAAATGTCATGTACTACTTTAGTTAGGGAATCACTTTATTAATTATTTTAATGTAAAGTTCTGATGAATGTATGAATGGATTCTAATTTCATTCAATTTATTTTTATATAGTGCCTTTTACAACGAGGTGCCTCAAAGCACTTTACAGAACTTTGCAGATCTTATAGAAATAACAGAAGGGTTTATTGTGACGGATGGGATAAATACAGAAGATATTGATGTATATAAAATAAGGAACCACACTCTAACACTTTAGCAACTGGCAATGGGAAAACTAAGTGAGGGGTATATAAAGACACAAAAAAGGAAATGAAGCACATCTGAAAGCACTGATGAGATTAACACTAGGATATGGGAAAGAGGAGCAGAAAAAAACAAGGGAGCAAGGGAAAATACTGACACCTAGTGGACATACGGATCACAATAGGCAGGGGTGTGACACTTGATAAAGTTGTTATTAATGCGTTTCCCCCCCAGTCTCCTGTTCAGCATATGGTTTTGAGAGATGAACATGAAAATGAAACTGCTTATCTGTTTTGCAGTTTTTCAGTGTTAAATAAAACATTTGCATATTATCAGGTTAAAACAGGGAGACCTTAAAAAGACCTGGGAGTTTTTAACTGCCTTTGACTATTGACGTTTCCACTGCCATTAATGAATTTGGTGTTACAGAACATGAACCAGTTGGGAGTTCATTAACATTTGAAATGAGGCAAGAAACCACAGTTTGCAGTAGAGAGCTTTAATTAAGAACTGAAAACTGCCTGTAATAGTGGAAAATATTGATCCGCAGCAGTGTTTGGTACAGGGACTGCGCATATTGCATACAAAAAATATTGAAATGCAAATCAAATCCCACTTGTTTCCATAATTTTTTATAATAGAGGGCATCATTATAAGACAGCATATTAAAATGCACCTAATACTATAAACTGATTTCATGTAGAAGGGTGTGGATTCTATTGGTAGCTCATATAAAACACATGACAAAACACATGTTGTGGCAATCAAAGAACCATATACTGTTAGCAGAATTAGCTAAATATTTTGAGAGTGAGCAATATGGAAGTGAACTGCAACTAGAGAGAAAACTGTCTCCAAATATATAAGTATTTTCTTCTGAAAAAACAGAGCACAATTTCTGTTCAGTGCCATAGCCAGCGTTGGTAGGCCACTGAGTCGTTGACAAATCTGCAGACCCACATAGCTTGGGAAAGCAATTTGTCCTCTTTTGTCAGCACTCTTAGGGAGGTTTGAGCTACAATGCCCTGTCGATGCTCAGGTCTTCTCCATGACCCGGCCCTGCAGCCTCATTCCAATCAAACCACGTTGCTCTGTGCTCTCCTCTGGTGGCTGACAATAAGCTATGGACTGGGGATTACTGGAGCCAGTATTAGCACTGCCCAGTCCACTGTAGCTCAAATCTTTCAGTCTTTCTCAATCACAGGTTCCTTTCGCTCTGCTCGACTCTTCTGTTTTGCAGTTGCCTCCCGCTTCCTCTTTCTCTGTTCCTTGTTTATTACAGCTAGGATTTGGCACCGTTCATTTCTGTGATCCTTCTGTTTCGGAGCTAGAGTACAGACCTGATAGGTTCTGTGTTTAATTAGTCCCTTTAGATTGGCCAGTTGATCTTTCTTTATCTGCTTCCTCTCTTTGTGTAAATGGACTTGCCAATGATGGCTATCACTGTAGCAGCATATTGCTTAAATTTAAAAAGATTTTCCTAAGGTTAAGTTAGGTAAGCTGAGAGGGTAGGCCAAAAGCATACGTTTAACAGAGTGAATTGATATGCAGTCCAATTTCACCTCTCTTGTCTGTGTCCATGAAAATTTAAGCTGAGATAAAAAAAGACTGAAAATTTTTAAAAAGAAGCAAAGCTATTGAAAAAAGAAAAATGAAAGAGAATGAGGTATGATGTCATACTGCCCTCCTCTGAGTTTGTTTGTTGATTATACTGTTTTATATTTATCCTTTCTAAAAGAGACCTTCATGCTGCCTCTGTAAATGAAGCCACGACACCTTTCGAAATCAGCAAGATGAACTGAAGTGTTCTAGTTCTGTGGGCTCATTCATCCCTTATTCATCGTGGCTCCTCAAAGCATCGTCTTGAACTGGGACAGTTGCTATATCCATGAGGCTGGTTAAAAATCTTGACTTTTTTTTTATAGGGGCAGAATGGCAAGTAGTGTGGAGTCATCTGCTACAAGTGGGACAGTGTCAGAGACGTCACCACTGTTCCACCCTGGCTGGTGGTGAATGTTATTATTACTGTAGCCTTACTGCAGAGCGTTGAATTAAATGTACAAGATGATGCTTGGATATAATTAATGATATCTTTTTACACAGTACATGAAATGCCATTGTAATGCAACCTGATTGTGAAGTCAGCTCTCAGCATCATTTCACAGAACTGCTTCCAGGAGGTGATGGACATTGAAAGAGAAGCAATAAAGGTCCCCTTCCTAAAGGCAGTCTCCGTACAGGCCGTCCCATGACTTTATGCTCTGCTGGCATGTCACAAAGATGACCTCTTTGCTTTCATGTAGTTGTGTGGCATTGGAAGACACATGCAGGAAACATAAGAGGTAGACAGGAGGAGGCGGGAAAATCAGGAGACACGTCCCATCTGCAAATGCGATGCTTTCCATTAATCTGGCTGTGCTTTGGATGTTTGGAATCCTGCCACTGTGATGTGATAAAAGGTTATGACCTTGGCACAAGAAACACACAGATATGCATGCTTCCATTATAAAGCTGTTATACATCAGATCTTAAAATTCACCAATGTTATATTTGAGAAATTTCCAAACCATTTATTCAGGGTCAAGGGGTTCCTGGAACATATCCCAGATTGAAGTGAACATAACGAAGAGTACACCAATCATTGAACTGTTTTGTTGTTGTTATTTTTATTATGATTATTATTTTAGTATAGTAGTACTACTACTAGTAGTAGCAGAAAGTACTTGCATTTAGTTTGTAATTATTTTAATAGCTTTTAATTTTGCACCAAATAAGGCATTATGATTCTGAAAGGTATAAAATGACATAGTAGTCAGAGGTCATAGTAATGGCTTCACTGAACAAACCCCTGTAGGCACTGAACAGGGGAGCTGTCCACAGAGGGTACTGACAAACCTGACCCCCATCCATTGTGCTGTCTTCTTCTAGACTTATGGCCGGCTGTTGACAGAACATCTGTCGTTCTTGGGGTGAAGGATCTATTTGGCCCTTTGCAGCACAAGAAGGTCCTCCATGGTAGCTGGCAGCACCGGTGTCCTAGCTGAAAATGGATTGGGCTCAGCCTGAGCGTCGTCTGGGTGTGATGGGCAGCAGAACTGTCCACCCTACAGTGAAATATTGACCAAAGGGCTCTTCTTCATGAAGGAGAAGGTCCCATCTCATTTTTATCTTATGGAAAATACAGCAGCACATTCTGACACAAGTTAGTCCCCATTCGGGTCCTTCTAAAGTGACAAGGCGATAACAAGAGCATCATATTCTTCTTTTCAACTTTCTACCGGTGTCATCATGTGCTACTTCAGCAGCTAAAGTGCAGGTCAGGCTCTGAAGGGGATCTCATGGGTGCAGAAAGCAAACGGAAGCACATCAGAAAAACCTGGTTTCTCTGAACCACTGTCACTGGCCATATCTTGCAGGGTGAATGTACCTACAAAAGGGAGAAACATTTTTTTATGTTCCCTTTGATCCGTAGTGACGTTCAGTGAACCATTCATTATCTCTGCCAAAACAGTACAAAAAGTGAGAACAGTGGTGTGTGTCTCTGAGATTGTGTGTAGACTGAGAGAAGCCATCTGTGGAAACTGTATGAAGAAGTGCAGAAAGCTGCCAACTCGAGTGTTCCCTTACATTTCTCCACATCTCACTCACAATTAAAAGCAGTTTCATCAAGTAACATGATTATGTACATAAAATCACACACAGACACTGCCCCCACCGCCTGTAAAGGCCCAGACATTTTCAGTGTGTATATATACTACTGTACATAATACATATAAAAAAATTATATGAAAAGCTATGTGGCTAACAAGGATCACTCTTATTATCACGCAGTAGGTGGCAATCAGAACAATAGCAGGTGCTAATTTTACCTTTGAGTTAATATCAGCATTATCAGCATTAAAACATCATGAGTTTAATCTCTGAGCCTGTGCTTTTAAAAATGGATGCATGCCATTTTGCTTCAAGACTGCATTTGGTCTAATTAGTAGACCATAAATGGATTAGCCTGTTGTGTGAATTTATATTTTCATTAGCAACCAGGTAAATTAAATTTACTTTTCAGCACTGAGAAATACAGGCACCCAGTACATTATTACAAAATGACCCAACCTTGCTCCTCTGTAAATTCTCTGTACATAAGCATGAACTGTACCGGCTGAGCTGGATTTATCTCAGTTGACTCTAAGCTTAAGATAGCCTTGGTACCTTACAATTCATATAACCTGAGGACTTTGTGAGGCATATTAGCATGAACCTGTATTCTTTTCTGGAATCTTGGCTGAGGAAGGGGCAGAGTTTGGGACGGGCTGTGAACAAGGCCTGAAGGTTCCCAGCTGTTTGATCCCTTCACATTTACCATCTGATCTGGGTCCCCTAAGGGTCAAAGCTTCCTAAACATCAGCCCATAATCCCATGGATCCCATGGCGTTTGCTGAGATTTGTTCACATCTGTGTAGTGTAACCTTTGACATGCGTCGGAAAAAAAAAAAAGGCTCTGTGACCACATTTGTTTGAGAGCTGCTTCCGGAAAACGCGGGACAAGGCGGACTCCGTGATGTGCAGGTCTGTGCTTCAGTGAGCAGCTGCATCACATCTTTTTTCTGAAGTTTTGAGTCTGTGACTCCTGCTCTGTGGGCCTCCCTTATTACGTGTCATTTCATCTGGGTTATCAGATCACCATGACTCTAATTACACAAGGAGTTTTGAAAATAGAGGGATGAAATTTAGCAGTCAGAGAAAAAAAAGAACAATGTTTGCAATGGGGCCAGTTAAATTGGGTCCAAGAACGGTAATTATAATTAATTATTAGCAAGAGAATATGTTGGTCTAGAGAAATTGGTAATTTGTACAGATGTATTGAACAACACAATCTGGACTATCATGCCCTATACAGTAGACTTTAGAGAGTCTACCCATGGTATTATAAACCCTGCACCTTAATGTTACGGTCGTATTCCTGTGATTTTCTTTTTGTAACTGCACAGTATAGGAATGTTTAAAAATGAAGGCAAGAAAAGAGGAAAATCATTTTATTGTCATTCTTCAGTATTGAATGGGGTTGGGTTTTGCATATGGCTGCATCATGACAAAATGTGGGAAAAATTAAGGTGGAAGTAAACAGGAACGTTTGTCAGGTGAATGTTTTATCTCTGTATATGTTCATATTTATTTGGTGTAATGACTGCAATACCACAACCATCTGCAGTGGCCCTGGATTCCAACAGCTCATTCAGTTTGAACTATACCCAGGATATTTTGTTCATGCTCTCATTAATGAAAACAAAATGCAAACAAAAGCCTGAATATTATAAAACTCATAGTGCAACACAGTGCAAGTGCTGGAATGTCAACCTGCCTCGATATAGATAAATATCTTTTGCCAACTGAAATAATATTTCCCATCTATGAAAGGTTATGGGTACCTTTAAAAAAAAAAAAAAAAAAAACAAAAACAAAAATTGATGCGGACAAAAGGAAAGTCGAGGCTATTCACTGTGGCCAGAATGCACTAAGTTGAATGCTGCCTCAGTTCGGAACAACACCTGGATTTTAAAATGAGTTGACCTGAAGGTCCAAATTGCCATTGTAAGCATGAGGTATCTGATTTGTTGGAAAAGTGTTGCTACAGGGTCACCAGAGGTCAAATCCTGACAGTATCAACACTGGTAATTCAAAATCACAAAAACTAAAAAAAAAAAAAAAAAAAAAAAAAAAGTTTTTTAATGTATTCCCTTCAAATTAATTTAATTTTTTTTGTATTTGTCTGTTGCAAAATAAATTC
>JABJVR010010159.1:0-45705 GCA_025773905.1 Chitala chitala
CAACTGGTCCCTATATATTTATTTCGTATATCTTATTTTCGGTACATTGCTCTTTAACAGAGGGTCTGGATGTTTTCTCAGCCATGAAAACTAGTTGGGTAGTTAATTAAATGCTTAGTAATTATTTGTACATCGAATAAAATGCAAAATAAAAGTACAAAAACAATAAAAATCAACGTGTTTAATGAGTGGGACAAAAATGTACGTGTCTTGGCACTTTATCTCAGACTATGTTTCACAATGTAGATAAAAAACACAAAAAGATTAACTCTGTCTTAAAATATATTTTATACTGATTGACTGTTAAAGTTGCATTAAACATACAATTGAATTTGATGTAATACTATACTAACCGCAAGATTGAACAACACACCAAACTAAATTCACAGGTAGCATAGATTCACGGGGCGTTCGGCCAAAGTTTAAAAATATGACGTAATTTAGGTCTGCGCATGTGCAGTAAGCATGGGTAGGACAGATGCGCGGGTAGGATAAATTCACGGAACACTGGCCCACAGTCAGAGTCGAAGTGAGAAACAGCACTACTGTAACATTATAAAAATAGACATTCGGTTGATGACCGAAAGTCTGTATCAGTTTCGGCCGAAACCAAAATAAAACCGATAGTTAACTTATTGTTTTTGGCCGAAACCGAAACGACGCCGAAAGACGTCATTTGCCAACTTTCGGTGTCGAAACCGAATTTCGGTCGGCCTCTATTCCACACACGTAAAAATGCTGTATAAACATTGCTGATATGGTATGTGCCAAAAGTACATCAGGATTAAATAAAGGAACTCTTTTTCTACACGTCACTGACAGGCGCATGCTTGCACACAAATTGTTCCAGCCAGGACAGAGGATGTGACAAGTGCTTCTGCCGCCCTGGTGGTTTCATCTGTTCCTCATAAATAACGACATTCAAACAGGGCCACTAATCAAATGGCAGTAGTCAGAAAACAGCTCACCTCAATGTATGCAGTTTAAATGAATAGGTGTGGCACTTTGTAGGGAACAGGTCAAGCCCACAAGATGTCTCTCCTCATCACAAACATGCAATACAGGGGTGGATTTACAGGGGTGGCATAGGGTGGCATTTGCCGCCCTAACAAAATTACCTGCCACCCCTTTGCCACCCCAATGTAGATACAATACAAATCAAAGAGAATTTAATTAATAAGTTTCATAATAATTCTTCTGACAGAAAGCATGTTCTGAGCTCAGCCTAAAATGTAGGCTATCCCTCCCGAGACCAACAGTTTGTTCCTCCTGCATCACGTTTCCTCCTTTCTTCTATAATGCTTCAAATTAAACCGCACGATTTTTGAAATTGAAATCATTAGTGTTTGATGAAGGAACAAGGTAATGTTAAAAATTATTTGTAAATTGTCTTTTTTCCTCTGTGTCTTTGTGATGTGTGAGGTATAGTTAGGTGACTATATAGCTAAAGTTAACATTACCGGTGATTTAGTCAAAAAGATGTCAAAAATAAATCCAAAATTAACACCACCTAATTAACATGTGGCGTGGCAGTCTAGATCCACTCCTCAACACAGCAGGCCCTTGTTACATAGAAGTGTATAGAAGCTTTATAATATTACTTTTTACATATTTCCATTTTTTATGTGTACTAAATTTTGTACTTAATTTTATTTGCTTGTTTGTCTTGTTACATATGATTTGACAACTTTATTTTACCGTAATAAAACTGGCTATATGTTTGAACAAGTCTCATTTTTGTTTAGTAACAAATCATGGAAATGTTTTAAAACAAAAACATTTACAAGCATGTGTGATTGCACACTACTTTTCTATACACTTGCTGTTATTGGTGTTGAGATGCAAACAAACAATGAAAAACAGTTTAACAATGAATTTCACACTATAAGCACATCAGAATTACAAATTTTCCTGTTCCATTTACATTTTGAGCATCCTGTTGTTCTTGGCTAGTTCACTAAATATTTTACCTAGGTTTGTATAATATATATATTGTTTGTCTTTTTGCTTTAAGTAAATATTTAACTACATTTCAAGACAGATCTCTGCAATCTCTCCTACTGATTCCTGTATTCTATTATGAATGGTAAATGCGATTATGTAAAATTTCTGGTTCAATCATGTTTTTTTCTTTTGGTGTAATTGTAGTGGGAGAGCGTAAAAACACGTTTTTGGGACAAGTCCTCTGTCACAGACATTATAATTGCAAAAACATTAACCCATGGGAGAGTGGAGGCATGGCGGTTAGCACTTGCACCTCTAGGTCTGGGGTTCAATTCATTCAATTCAGTGTGTGGAGTTTGCATGTTCTCCCTGTGCTTGGTGGGTTTTCTCTGGTTTCTTCCCACAGTCCAAAGACATGTGGGTTAGGTTAATTGCTGTCTTCATATTGCCTGTAGTGTGTGTGTGTGTGTCCTGTGGTGGGTTGGTGCCCTGCCCTGTGCCCTATGACTCCTGGGATGGGCTCCAGGCTTCCCGTGACCCTTAACAGGATGAAGCAGTATAGAAGATGAATGAATGAAAAATTAACGCATCATTACAAGCTTACATTGACATTGACAAACTTTGTTTCGGTTTCTTCTAGGGTGGGAATTATAAAATATGCCAAACAAACTGCTAACTTCTCCTCTGAGACTGAACTTATCTTTGTAATGATTGATTGCATTTGCACCATGTATAGGTGTACTTCACATATATCACTGTGCATCTGAAAGAATAATGGTCTTCCTATTGCAACCGCCTTAAAATGTCGTTGCCACCCTCTTGCTATCCCAAATTCTCCAGATCTGCCCCTGGTTCATAAAGGTTCCACCTTCTTCTTATCCCACAGACCCATGAAACAGACACCCTAGCCTAAAAAGTGCAAGCGAATCCTGACGGAATGCAGATATGGGGTTGTGCACCCAGCACAGCCAGGTGTGTCCTTGAACAAGACACTCAGCGCTACCTCCCCAGACACTGCATGTAGCTGGCAGCCCACTGCTTCCCTCACTGGATGGGCTAAATGCAGAGAAATAATTAATAAAGTACAATAAAAAAATAAAAGTCTTTTAAACATTCTATACATACTGTAGCACATCTGTCTACTTCTGTATTCAGGTCGGTTCCATCCTTCATTCATGGTTTGGTTGTGTCTGATGACACTGCATGACAGTAAGCACAACAAATCATTTGCTCACTGTTGGATTTCGGCAGACCACATGGACTTCTGGTACTGCTCACTAGCAAGGAAGTGCTAATTTGCTCCTACAGAGCAGTCTGTTCCTTGAATTGGGTTCCGCTATCTGCTAACCAGTGTAACGCACACACCTGAGGCGTGCGATACACTGATCATTAACACTTCCGCAATGGCCCTGCCAACAACAAGATTATTAAAGTTACTTCATGGCTGTCCTGTGGTCTCCACTTGAGAGAGAACCACCTGACTGATGGCAGGTTAGCATACTCAGAAAAGCCCCTTTTGTATTTTAAAATGTGTTCATTTATCACCTCTACCATCATCATCTATGCATCATCACCTGTACATTCTGACAATGCAAACAAAAGAACAGCGTAATTAAAGGCAGCATGGTGAGTGTACAGGTAGTGCTGTGATCTCACACCACTATTGGTGTTGCTCTGGTCCTTGGCTCTGTGTGTTCTCACTGCCTGTGTACTGCTTCACCCCACTTCCTTCTATTTTCTCTCACATATGTACAGTTCAGATGAAATGCCCACTTCAGATTTCTGCTAGTCTGTGATAGTGGTTTTCATACCTGAGAGTGAGTAAAGTTAGTGTCACAGCTAGTTACTGCACACCTACTGTGGGACAACGATATTGCCTCACTTCAGCATGACACGTCATTGAAGGAAATATTTTGACAGCATGCCGTTATAACTATGACTTTACACATTCTAAACATATTGTTAAACATATTGTTTTACTTTTTCTGAATTCAAAAAAAAAAAATGGCACAGTGGCATGGTGTTTTGCACTGTTGCCTCGCACCTCCAGGCCTAGAGTTCGATTCGCGCCTCTGGTCTGTGTGTGTAGAGTGTGGATGTTCTCCCTGTGCTTGGTGGGTTTTCTCTGGGTTCTCCGGTTTGCTCCCACAGTCCAAAGACATACAGGTTAGGTTGTCTTCAAATTGCCTATAGTGTGTGTGTGTGTGTGTGTGCCCTGTGGTGGGTTGGCACCCTGCCCTGCACCCTGTACCTCCTGGGATGGGCTCCAAGCTTCCTGTGACTCTGAACTGGACAAGTGGTATGGAGAATGGAGGGAGGGATGAATTCAAAAATTATATAGGTTGGGGATTTGAATGCCAGCTGCTGAGGCTGCACAAGCTGGCACGTGTCCAGTGCAGGTCCCAAGCCTGAATAAAATGGGAGGGTTGCATTAGGAAGGAGGGGCATCCAGCGTAAAAGCCTGTGCCAGGCTGACGTGCAGATCGTTAACTGGACGCCAGTCGATCTGCTGTGGTGACCCCCTCATGGGGAGCAGCCGAAAGTTGACAGCTGTTTCAGCTGTCAGTTCCAAAACCCACCTGTGGTAGCATACATCTGCTTTAAACATAGCCCAAAGTTATAGGTTTACTGAGATGGCCATTAATCTAAGATCTGATGAATTCTTGCCTCCTAAAGCAGTGACATACTGTTTCAAGCAGTCTCAGAGAGTCATGTTCATTTCTGACTTGAAGCCTGGAGTCATGTTCGAGACTACTTGTGCCTGTGGTATTCTGATGCTGTCTGTTGAAGTAGCAGGCAGGTAAACATGCCCTAATAGAAGCAGTGTGTTGCTGTCTGGGTAGAAGGCTTCCCACCATGTCTCACAATGCTGCCAGGGACATTGACCCCTGTAGTTTAGACTCACACAAAGAATAGCAACTCCATCACAACACTGTTGCCCTTTAATTTGTAAGAAGTAATGCTGGCTCTAAACTCGGGTTAACAGATGAGGTCTAGTCATGTCAGATGACCAATCAGAGGTTGTGGCTGTAGTTCCAGTGGTCAGAGTCCTTTGATGGGAAGTTGACAGTCACCATTACAGCATCACTAATGCACAGCACTCTCCCAGTATGGCCTGTTCGGGTCGAGATATAGCAGACTGATCAAATCTGTTTCAAGGCAGCAATGAAGATGCATTAAAAAGCTTCTTAAATGTCTGATGACACGCATGATGCACTAATCTTGTATATATGATGAAAACTCTAAATATACTTTTTTGATTAATGCCTCATGTCACATGGCTGTGGCATTCTGCGTTGGATCTGAGACCAGAGTGTATGTTCTGGCAGAGGCAAAAGCTGTTGTGTTTTCCAATGAAAGCAAGCAGAGGAAAGGTCTTCCAGGGAAACAGAAAAATAGGCAATAACTGCTGTAAAAAAAAATTTCATAGGCTGCTATATGCCTGACACAGAAACTGTCAGGCACATTTTGATTAACTCTTGGTAATGATGAGTTTGTTATGTACCCAGAGGGAATTAAAAACTCCCAGAGATCAAAGGTCAGTTATAGGTGTGTAAAGTCTGAAATTGTAACTAGCCTTTCCAAGGTCACCTTCAGTTGCTGTTCATTCCAAGAACCAGTGTAAAATGTGACATATTGCCTTATGTGATGAGGTACTTAGATCAAAATAAAAGGTATTATTTTGGGCAAGGACATACCATTGCTGCAAGGCTTTGAACTATAAATCTGTCTCAGAAAGGAAGAAGGGCATCATAACTGAATTTTTTTGGGCCAGCATTTGCCTGTTAGCATTTTGCCGGAAAGCAGTCAGCTCTGCTGTTTCAATAAAGCCAAAACTTTGATTAAAGACTTCTTTTTCTTTCATCGTTTCCTTATATTTTTCAGCAACTGCACAGAGAAGCAGCTGTGAATGCAGATCTGGTATTTTCTGACATTCCATTGACTGCAGCACATCTAGAAATCCAAGAAGGTGAAGAGGCGTGCTAGAAGGGAACGGATATTTTTGTGGCCCTTCAAATTTATGGGAAAAGCACAAAGACACAGGCTGTTTTCCCATAAATACAGGACAGTGGCACAGTGAGTGTCCACCAATCCTCAGGTTTGGGCTACGATTAATTTCCAAAGCTCACTGCAGACATAAAGACTTACTGGTTCCTAATGAAGGACAAAAAACATGTGAGGCAAAACACACGATTACACAAATTTTGTTCAACAATCACAATGACAAATAAAACTTTTCCCTCTGTGATACTGAAGAGAAGTTATTCTGAGGTCTGTCGGCTTTACTTCGGCACAAGGAATCGGATCCCACCCCCCGTTGGCCGTGTTACCCAACCTCCTGTTCGACATCTGTGTTTGTTTAATTGTCCAGGCGCTGCAGAGTCTTTGTGACTAACAGGGGACACCTCAAACAATAGCTCCATGCACGTTTCAGTTTGAAAAATGGGCCTTTCCAGTTTATCCATCCTCTCCTCATGTGACTGTTTAGCACCACCGAAAATCCCAACATGTAAATGATACTGAATAATTACTGCTTGCTCCTTATTATCTACCATTTTCTGCACCAGGCACAGCTCTTGTCTGGAATGAGTACGTGCACTAAACAGAACACAGCTTGTCTATTTTATACAGTCATTCAAGATCCTCTTGGTTTAATTAAGCAAGGCATTGCTTTGTGTTTTGGGTTCTGGTCTGGCTCTCAGCACTGCATGTTACTGCATGTTTTTTGAATTTGTATGTTCTATCCATGCATGCATAAAGTTAACTTTGCCCACTCCACTTCACTCACACAATCCAAAGGTATGTAGGTCAGGTGAATTAGGAACTGTAAATTGCCCTTGTATATGCATGTATGTGTGCTTGCATGCAGTGTGTGTGTGTGTGTGTGTTTGCCCTTTGACAGACTGGCACCATGTACGATCTATCCTATTTAGCAGCTAATTTTAGTAGGCAAGAAAACAAAATGACAGGACTGGGCGTGGATTTCTGCCATAGCAAATGCACAGGAATGTGTTAAATACTGGATATTTGGATAGACATTGGCTCTTGTTTTTATTTTTTATTGCAATGCTTTTTTTAATCTCGACGGTATTCTTGTTAAGCAGCTGCCAGTTCATCGGGTCCCAAAAATTTTCTGCTGAACATGAAGAATGGTTTCCTGCCAGTTCTCTTTGATCCCCTGGGCTTTCCCAGTCCATTACACCCTCCGTGATCATTGCAAGAACTGGGCGAGAAAAACAAGCTTTGAGCAGAGCCGCCTCCACCTGCACATTGCTGTCTACCCAATGGTTTGTATCCCCCCCATCCCCGCTGCCAGCCACCCCATCATCCAGCAATACCACTCCCAAGCTCACCCCACACTCTGGAAAATAGAACACTGTGAATCCATTCGTGGTGCCAAAAACACTGTCTAAATGCTAAGGTGATGCAGACAGAGCACAAATAAAATGAACGGGGGAAAGCAGTGACAGGTCAGCACTGAGAATCCACAGTGTCAGCTCCTGCTGCAGAGCAGCTGTGACAAGGGACCTACACACAATGATCAGGGACATCAGTCATCCTAAACTCAATCTCTAATCCGTGTTTTACAAAATCATTAATTTCTTTGATCGCTCTTTTGAACAGTACTGAACACTTCGATCTCTGAATGAAAAATTTAAACATTTTATTTATTTTTTGTTAGACAGATTATCGACCTTATTTTTAAAGAGTTGCTGCTGTTTCAGCTCCAGGTTTCAACTGCTGCAAATTCTGAGACTGAGTGTTTCATTTTCAACACTAAAAGAAAGATCAAAGATCAAATATTTTCTTTTATCTTAGCTTTTCAAAACATAAAATATGCCACAATTTACTGTTTTTATTACATATCTAAATAACCAAGAAGTTTTAAAGTATAGACAAACTTTAAATGGATTTACCTGTCTGACATGACAAGTAATACCTGTCTCTTTCCCTTCAATGTAAATAATGAGTTTAACTGTAAAGGATTTTTTGTGTCAGCAGTCTGCACATTGAAACATGTTTTTCTGTTCCCTTCTATAATCATGCATTTTGTAGACCACCTAGAAATGTGATAGAGGACTGATTTTATTTCCACTTGTGTACGGCATGATAAATTTGCATGCAAACACGGTTATGGATCAACTCAAAATGCATTAGTGACCGCAGCCAGTAGCTGCTGGCTGTACAGGTGAGTCCAGTGAATCCAGTAGAAGATGTGTCAAGTGTGTAGCCTGCACTGAGAGGGCCTCGGACACAACTTGACAAAGAAAATCCTTTTCTACCCCAGGTAGCATGCGAGTATTGTGAATGTTGCATGCTTTTGTTTATCTTCTACTCAGCATTACAACTGGTCTTGCTAAAAGGCTGCAAAAGAATATTTACTCCAAAAGGACAAATACAACTATGTCAGGAAATAAAATGTTTTCCTCTATAACCTTAGAATAAGACAGCGATACGGTATCATTAGGAACTAGATTCTATGCTCTGCTAATTTAATACTTCTGACTTCACATGGCTGCCATGTTTTTGGGTCACACAATATTAGACAAAGAGTTACAAGGAAATACAATTGACTACAGTGTAAACAAGTGCAAAGCAAAACCGCAGCATACTTTGTAGTAATTTAGTTACTGCTAGTTTCACAGCTACATAGGTGGTTGGTGGTTCAATGGGTAAAACATCTGGGTGGGATGTGGAAGTCCCAGGGTTTGAATCTTGTCCCAGACACCAGGTGTGTGTGCCAGCTCCCTGTGTGCTGACTGCTGCTCCCCTGGGCGATGGGTTAAATGCAGAGGACCGATTGTGTTGTAACATGTACTCATTGACGATAAAAGCTCTTCTACAAGTCATCATGAGAATGTAGTGCACAAGTTTGCCAAAATTACTTCAGAGTATCCCTTTCTCATACAGTCCTTTACAGTGTGCCATAATGAAGTGAAAGCAGACTAAATCAATAGTCAGTAATTAGCTGGCTTGCTACTTCTGTTTATGAGACTGAGCCAATAAGTCAAGACCTGCCCACAGACCGATCTATTTAACAACTTCCCTCAGCAATCTAATACTGTTGTTAAGATGTAATAACTTAATAGTGGACAACATCTACACCAAGAGAAAGTGTTATCTTCAATGTTCTCTTTCTTAGTCTTTTTTTAAATTAATTTGTGTCAGTATCTCAGAGTAATTATTTTTAAAAGGATTGTGTTTATTTAGAGTTGGGGCTGGTGTATGTGTGGGATGGTTTCTTATGCTGCCTGGGATAGGCTCCAGGCCACCTGTGACTGCCCAAAGTCAACATTTTGAAAGTGGATGATAACAAACATGTTATAACATGTGTACTATTAACTAATCTTTCTGTTACCCCCTTTATACTTTACTGTCATCCCTATATATGAGTCCACATTGTTATCTCTGTACTCCAGTCTTTATCCATCTGACATCTTTATCTCACCTCAGTCTACACTTTATTGATGGCTCTGTAGCTCATTTTTCCTCCAAACTATTATTTTACTGCCACTTTTTTAAACATTTTTTAAACTGTTATGCCAGTATTATATTTTTTACCACCTCATTTTGTTTTTTCTGTGTCCGTCGGTAACAGTGTTTTCTCTCAATGCCAAACTGCACTCACTGCCTAATGAGTAGTCAGTTCTCACACTCCTTTAAGACTGTGCAATTCTCACTTCTCGGCATGCAAGCATCAACACGCGTCCAACAGACTGCGTATTCCCTGGACTCACATGATGTGTGACTTCAGCAGTCTGTGATCCGCTGTCTGCCACACGACAACGTGACAGATACAATGTTCTGTCCACACACTCGGAGAGATCACATGAAGACGTCCCGCCCAGAATTTTATTAGAAGCAATATGGAAAGGGGAAAGGGGGCTGCTGGTCATGTCTGAGGATAGAATAGGCAGGTGAAGATAGTCATCATCAACTGCCTATTCTGTCTCACGTATTTTGTTTTACATGTATTAAGTTAATTATGTTTTTTTTTTCTTGCTTAAAGAAGGCCCCACAGCTTGGGTTTCATTTTCTAGTAAAGTGGTTAATCACGGATTCAGGCTTAATTGCGACCTTGTCTTCTGTTCCCATCACCTCATTCTCTTTTGCATTCTTACTGCCAAACTGACAACCCCAAGGTCTGTGAGTCACAGTGATCTCCTCCATGTTGAATTTATTTTTATGTCTTGAAAGTCTCTTTCCTCTCAGTTTCATTACTGTATTTTAAAAATGCTGATGTATTTCTGGCACAATTCACTGCACAGGGCAAGCAGGCACGGAACTACATTAGTCAAATTCAGCGGGGTGGGGCTGGGTTCAGAATACACAATGAAGTTACAGTACAGTTCTCTTCCTTGCTGCGTCATGTGATGTCTGGAAGCTAGTATGCACCGTACACATGGAAGCAGCGGGTCATGTAGCTCATGACATACCACAGGGAGCTTAGGTATCATATGCATGCTGTCTTGTCTATTGATAACATTTTTTAAATTTATTGTTTCCCAAAGCAAGTTAAACCGTTTCTATCAAAGTTCTTCACTTCCCCTAAGCTGATATTCCAGCTGGATAAGCCAACATGGTCATATGTGAACCCATAAGGCCGTTCCTGACTGCCATCTACCCTAACTCCCCCGCTGCAACACTCTTTCGGGATAGCCTACACTCTGGACCAGTTATACAGCCCAGTCCTGGTGACCCATTTGCAGCTTTGTGCATGATCCCAGTCCAGTACCATCATTGCAAGCACGGAAAGTAAGCCAGGTCACATTTAGAAAGACCTTTACTTGTGCCTTTGTTCATCCTGTTACACAAAAAGGCAGATATATGGAACTAAAGTGAACACATTTCTAAATACAATAAGAGATGGGACCTGTCAAGTTTCTAGCAAGCACCACAGGTCATAAAGTTCTTCCCCGTGTGAAAGCCAGTCGACTTCCTTTTTATTCACTAGTACTGGATGCGGTGCCGAATTGGCACACTTGAACAGGATCCGACGGAAATTGCTGCACCTTTATTTACCGATCAAGGAAAGAGAGCATACTGGGACAAAACTGGGAGAGAGCCCACATGCACATTAAGCAGAAAAAACCAACCACGGTTCATAACAATGTGAGAAGACAAGCAGTGTTCTCATGGCATGCGTCCACTTTAAAAAGTAACAGGACTACACACCAGTAATTAAAAAGAGGCATGCTTTCTCTTGGATAGCTTTAATGTTCCCTACCTTTTAACACACATTAATATTTCACTAAAGGCATAAAGAGGCAAGCGGATTTAAATCAACATAGCAGCATCAAGAAATTCTGTCACAGTCAGCATTAATCATTACTGTTCGACATGATTACAATGGAACATATTGTGAGTTGCCACAGCTTCACAAAAAACTGTCCTGCACAAATTGGCTTAGAGGAATGTGCTCTTTTGAAATGACTTCGCATTGTTCTTGTGCAGTGCCACTTACACACATTGTCCATGCGACACTTGCATACAGCACTAAAGCGGCGCTGTGTTCATTTTGTTCCTTTAACAAAAAAATCAAACAAGGCACTGTGTGTGCATGAACACACACACACACACACACACACACACACACACACTCTAGAAATGTGGAGGTGAGATACACCGTCACAATGTGTATTGTTCACTTGCTGTTTCATGTTGTAGACGGCTCACCTGTTCACATTGCTCTAACTATAAAAGGGGAGGTGATGTTCCCATGTACTAAGATGACATACAAAAAGCAATGATGGAAGAGTTTGTGGCTAACTTGTTACAAATTACTTTATGAAGTTCTCAGGTAGACATTTTGAACATTTAAACACCAGTGGATTGTGGGGACTGTGAGACGAACACATACAATATGCAAAGCCAACCTACTTTTATTTGTCTCTAAACTTCCAGTGGCAAAATTACCACTTTCTATGTGCTTCAATTATTGACTTAGAGCTAAGAATTTAAATAGTTACCAAAACAATATTTTATATATCTAAATTACTCTGGTTTAACAATAAATTATAATCTGGGAACTGTAGGCTTGCAGTTTTATGGTGGAATAGCAGGCAGTAACATGTCAAGACATGCTGATCTTCTCACTCAATTTTAATCTTATTTAAATTTCAAAATAATACCACATTCTCCACATGATTTGAGCAGCTTCTCATTCATGTCATTTATGGGTTAAAGTACAGAATATGTAACTGCCTATTAAGCAAATGCCAGGATCCTCTCGTTGGAAGTCAATGCTGCCCCCTGCTGACCACACTGCAGAACTACACTGTACTGTTTATCCAACTAGGCTCAGAGTAGCTTCAAGCTCCCAGTCACGTTGTTCAGTAGCTCCTCCTCCCCGATGATAGCCAACACGGTCCGCAAACCAGGCTCCACCTAAGCATGTGAACAAACACAGCTTTGTAAACATGCTGCAAAGGGTACATCAGCGCCCCCCAATGACACTTGTGTGAGCCGAAGACAATCAAACTCTTAGTATGACATGACTTGACACTGCTGGCACTTCTGGCTCACCCAGCAGCAGCACCTCACCTGTGTCGGCCCTACATCCTGCACCAGATACGTGGGCAGGCTGAGGCTCATGGCCAGGGCCTGTAGCTCCAGCAGGTGAGGCGTGTTGGTGCCCTGCATCACCACTTTCTTTGACCTTCAGAACACAGAGATATGATCAGGGAACTCACAAGTATGTCCAATACTACAGGTGTAATAATACCTGCCTCCCTGTCATCTGCTCAAGATAGACTCAAGATGAAGAGATCTGCCTTGCCTGCCTTACCCATTGTGGTCCCATTTCCAAGCCATCTCTCTCCAGCTTGTCTTTTCCTGCAGCACCTGGTACAGCCCCACAGCAGCATGCCCCACCTGCGTTGCCACCTGTACGCATATTAATAAAAGCAGACATGTGCCTCCACTCAGCCTGCCATTCTTTCAGCAAACAGCAATGAGCTTCAAACGGTCAAAAGAAACATTACACATTTACATTCTGCCTTCTTCACACTCTGCACTGCATTCTTTAAATATTGGACAGGTATGAAAATGCCCACCTTCCCCACTCCCATGGAGAGGTCCATGTTAACCACAAACACCATCTTGAACATCACATCATCGTCACCTTCCTCCTGAATGAAACACAGCATATGGACAAGTTGACGTTTTAAAGGTCCATGATACAGTCGCATCCGGGGCAGTGCATGTGCGGAAAGAGATGTGACGGGACCTCGTTCTCCAGTTTGTTGAAGTAGTACATGGCAGCTTCCTCAGCAGACACATTTCTGGTGTGGAGAAGAGCCTAAAGGAAGGCAAAAGACCCAACACACATGAGTCACAGGAGAATGGAGAACTTAAAGGCAGTGTTGACATGTGTCCTGCAAGTGTACTGCAGCTCAAGATGAAATTCAATTCAGTTCAATTAAATTCAAAGACCTTTATTAAGCCCAGAAGGAAATTGCTTTGCCTAGCTACAGCTGCAATGCACATATCAAGAAAGAAAGTCACACCAATACAATAGATACAGTAATACAACAACAACAATAATACAGTAAATATAGTAAATATATGAATGTATGTATATGGATAGTGATATGAAAATTTATTGTAGGGTTTCAGTAACAGTCTCCCTTACAGTAGGTAAAGAAGTTGTAAAGTTTAACAGCCACTGAAAGGAAGGATCTTGTATAGCATCCTGTGGAGCACTTGGCAGTGATCAGTCTCTGGCTGATTATGTTTCTCTGTCCAGCCAGCACACTGTGGAGTAGGTGGGAGGTATTGTCCAGGATAAAGAGGAGTTTGGTCAACATCACTCCCAGAACAGACCCTCTCCTCTTAATTAATTTCTTTAGTCTATTAGTGTTCACCACCCTCATCCTGCTGCACCAGCAGACTACAGGTAGAAGATGGCACCAGCCACTACAGATTCATAGAACATCTGCAGAATGGTGCTGCAGATGTTGAAAGACCTAAAGCCTCCACAGGAAGCCAGCTCTGGCCTTTTTTGTAAACTGCCATCAAGTGTATAGTCCAGTCCAATTTATTGTCCAAATTGACTACCAGGTATTTTCAGGTAGGTTGTGTTCTGTGTGACATCTTGGAGTAGAATGAAGAGATTGTGCTGTGTTTTGGCCAACAGCAAACAGGATGTGGGTTCAGTGACTGTGAACCTGAACCTGCCTCAGCAATTGACTTGGTTTTACTGACTTGAGTTTACCTTGCAATTTCTAATCCATATATTTATAGAAATTGCAGAATACCATCCTTACAAATAACCTACAACTTTAACACAGAACATATAATGCTGTACTAACTTCTTTGTACATTTATCATATTTCCCATTATTGGCAAATAAGACATTGTTGTACTTTTATTATCTTCAAAAAAATTCACCATAGCATACACTTGTGAAACCACAGAAAATGATTTACTAATTTGCTTGCTGAGTTATCAAGGGCTGTACCAGAGACCCACAGCTGCAAAAGCCTGGACCGGCATCTAAAGCAGGTGATTTCTAGAGTGTGAAGCCCAGGAGGTGAGGCCATGTTGTTTTAGGGACTGGACAGGAAGAAAGACAAGGGTGTGGGAACCACCTGCTTGGCAGCTTCCTCTGGGATGTCCAGCTCCCGCAGCTGCTGAAGGTACAGAGGGTTAACCTCCTGAGAGTTTGGGTCTGGAGATGCCAGGTTTGCAGGTTCCATACTCTTCTGACAGATGGAAAAAAAAGTACAAACAGTTGCAACACCTCTGTTTACAACATTCAAGCAATTTATATCATGTATTGGTGTTATAATGTATATATCATTATTATTAATGTTTTGTTTTATTACTAAAAAATAATTATAGGATGTAAATAGACAATTATCACAACTTAAATACTGTACAATAATACCTTAAGTATGGGTAAACTAATAGCTACACTAATATACAGCTCAGATATTAACAATGAAAAAGGTATTCTCCAGTTACATTATGTTTTTTTGTGTTTATGCGCTACATTTAAAGGTAAACATTGACAATAAAGACACTGTCATCTTCCATAGAGGAAATAACAAAATAACTATTATTATTCTATATTCGCTGTATTGCAAATAATAGCACGAGTACACAGAGCGTGAAAAACGTCATTAAAAACAAAGTGCAAACACGTTTATTTGTAATTTGGGCGTTACTGCAGCAGAGCATGCTTAGTGCCTCTACAGACGCATCATTATTGGATGGATTTTAAAATTCGCGAAGCTAAATATAAATATTTTGACATTTATTTGTACTCTGTGTAACAGTGTATCCGGTATACAGGCGTGACCGCTAAAAGATAGCTACACATTTATAACATGGCACACGCCAGTCTAATACATAATACAGCTACCTCTGAATACGATATATCTGCCGTAATGAATATCGATGTATTCAGTGCTCTCGCCTACAACATATATTGCTGCCTTACCCATGTTTTCTCCTTCACGTTAAGATCTAAATCTGCTGGTAGCAATCTAGTTATGGAGCTCCACTGTAAGCATGGGATGACGTCATGGCATGCATTCCCTGAACCTTCTTTAAGGAATCCTCTAACCTGTACTGCGCTGTTCTGATCCGCTTTTCTTGAGCCTCGTAGATGACTTGGCAGCTGAGTTATCTACTAAATGACTGTGGCGTACCACTTGTGTTTTGCTTTTTGGATGAAGACGGTTCTAGCCCTCTAGACAACTAAAGACAGTTGCATTCTGGCCAAATTGGCAGCAATGACATCACGCGTAAAGAGCATTTCACAGTAGACTACAGTGCGGTAAAACAGTTTTGTGTAACGTTCAGCGAAATTGATACCTACAATGCGTTTGTAAGCTTACTATTTAATGTAGCATTTTAAAGAGTAAAACGAGTGGTAAAGAATATAAATTCTTCCACGGCGCAGGAATATAGCCTACGTCTGCAGAATAGCACTGTGGTTGCTGTCGACTTGATACGAATAGACGTAGGCTACGAAAGCGGTCGCCTTCAGAGTTTTTTAAGCGATTTGGATATGATGAACGATCAAATACGTAAAGCTGTTAGTAAATTAAGAATTAGAAATTTTATTGATGCACCAAGGTCTGATGCTTGCGAGTCCGTATTCGTCTGCCTTACTGCGCACAATTTAACATTCAGCTTGCGATTCCCACGAGTAGCCAATGACGTATCCTCAACCCATCACCTCTTACAGATTTTTTTTTCTCATGCATAAAGACCCAAAGCCATTTCCTGGTGGAATTACTGAGGAATAAATAAATCAGCTGAAGTCTCAATGTAATATGACTAAAAAGAAAAATTATCGCCTTGAAGATAATTTTTTACGTCATTTTTTTTTTTAATGTCGTTTCACTCACACACACACACACACACACACACACACCAACACACACACCAATCAGCCACAACTTTATGACCACTGACAGGTTACGTGAATGACATTGGTTATCTCATAGTGAGTGAGGTATATTAGGCAGCAAATGAACATTTTGTCCATGACATTGATGTGTTGGAAGCAGGAAAAAAATGGGCAAGCGAAAGGATTTGAGCAACTTTGACAAGGGGCAAATTGTGACATCTAGACAACTGGTGGTCCAAGAAAGTGGTCCAAGAAAGGAAATTGGTGAAACAGCGACAGGGTCATAAGCAGCCAAAGCTCACTGATGCATGTGGAGAGTGAAGGCTGGACCATCTAGCCCGACCCAATAGAAGAGCTACTGTACCTCAAATTGCTGAAAAAGTTATATTCTTGGTTCCGATTGAAATGTGTCAGAACAAATCATGCATCCCACTTAGCCACGTATGGGGCTGCATAGTGACAGACCAGTCAGGGTGCCCATGCTGACCCGTGTCCACTGCCAAAAGTGACTACAATGGGCATATGGGCATCAGAACTGGACCACAGAGCAATGGAAGAAGGTGGCCTGGTGTGATGAACCACAATTTCCTTTATCTTATGTGGATGGCCAGGTGCATGTGTATCGCTTACCTGGGAAACAGATGGCACCAGGATGCACTATGGGGAGAAGGCAAGCCAGGAAAGGCAATGTGATGCATTGTGCAATGTTCTGCTGGGAAACCTTGGGTTCTGCCATTCATGTGCATGTCACTTTGACAAGTACCACCTACTTAAACATTGTTGTTGACCAAGTACACTGTGGGATGTGCTAGAAAAACAAGTCTGATCCATGGAGGCCCCACCATGCAACTTACAGGATTTAAAAGATCTACTACTGACAGTTTGCTACCACAGCAGACCTTCAGACATCTAGTGGAGCCCACACCTCGACGGGTCAAGGCTGTTTTGGTGCAAAAGGGGGACCTACCTAATCTTATGGCTGATTGGTATATTTATATGTATATAGTATCTTTCACAAAAAGTTGCCTCAATGTGCTTTACATGATTGAATTACAGCTATTACAAGGAATTAACAGTGGATGGAATAATTAAAGTTAAATTAAAGCCAAGTGTCAATGGAGGAATTGACAAAAACTCCATAGCATGGAGAAAAAGACCTCTGGGGACCAATGTGGACTAGCTGCCCAATGCCTGAATGTAAAAAAGGGGTCATGCAAAGAACTTTCTTCTCATTGACAGTTCAAAAGATGGGGCACACTTTTAAAATTTTAATGATTGTAAAAATTACTTTTAATTCCTTTAAACAGGTAGAAGCAATATCACGAAGCTATATACAGCAATAAACAGAAAGCAAAATATAAATTTCACATTTTTATACAGTTATACAATATGTTGCTGGAAAAAACATGAACGCTTACAGCAACACGTAATTTTCTTGATATTTCCACATGCATCTGCATAATCGTTCCTCTGAAATGAGGAAATCATCCTGAGTCCAACAATCAAAATGACCAAGAATGTTCTTGCTGCTCTTGACAGAAAATTGCATCATCCAGAACTGCCTCGTTTTTTTTAGGACAAGAAGGATTGTAGCCAGTATCAGGCCAATAACCATCTGCTAGTCTCAAGCAATGTCTGTTATTTCTTTTTAATGTACCTTCCGTGAGCATTTTTCATATTGCATCATGGTAACCTCAAATAAAAGTCTGTCAGATATGAAACAGAGAACAGACAGCATGTTTTACATACAGTGGTAGAACCTGCCTTTTGGCAAACTGACACAAAATATTTCTTACTTCTTACAGTTTTCCCTCACTGTAGCCTTGAACCAGAGCTAGTAAAGCTGGTCTGCATCAATATCAAATGCATATATTCTGTCATTGTGTAACCAGAAAAAACTGCAGTAACACATTCCATGTTTCTTGTATTTTGGAAAGAGTTTTCAATCATTTTGAACAACATTCCTCTTCATACAATATTCATTCAACGGCCACACATCATTACAATGTTCTTACTTGACTATACATGCCTTCTAACACTGATATCTAACAAGCCACATTTGGAAAATTATTCTGTTCTCCAAGCTGAAAAGCACTTTTTAAAATTAGCAATTTATGTGCACTACTGGTTATGTTTTTTTTTTTTTGTAATTCATAAAATCAATTAAATTGCATGCCTGTTTGTTGCCTGTGGTAGTAATCGTCCTGCAAAATTATGTGATCAGGGTGGTTACTGTGTTGAAGGCAGTCGTAGGATGACAAGATAAAAATGAGCGATGAAATTATCAGTTCTCAGAGTCAAGCCAGGGGTGACTGAGGCACTGAGCAGCAGTTGCCCTCCTTTCCGGAAAGAAGTCCAGCATGCTCAACAGGAAGTCTGAGAACAAGGATGCCTCCTGCAGCCCACAGTGGTACTTCTCCACCAGAACTTCATACAAGCTCCAAGGTCGCAGCACTCCAATCCTGTGGAGTTCCCCTGTGCGGCACGGGAGGAATATGTTAGTTGGTGAAGAAGGCGACAGAACTGAATCAAACTGCGCCATGAAACTGCAAATTCATGCAAAAAAATGATCAATCCTGACCTCTGCGGTTGAAGTATTCTGCAGAGTACTTCCCAGAAAAGGCCACTGCAGCAGGGATTCTGCCCAAAAGCTCAATAATATGAGCAATGTGATCTGAAAACAAGTTAGCAAAGTTTATTAGCAAAAACCAAGTGGACTTATCATCTGACAGCTTTCACTGGTTTACAGAAACTACTCGCTGTCAGTGTGTACAGCATACCTTCTTCCAAAGAGAACGTCTTTCCGGTTTTCGGTTCAAACATAGCATCTCCAGTAACCAGTTCAAATGCCTGTAAGATTTCAGAGTTTTAATTCCACAGCTGAGGACTACATTACTGTTTCAAAAGCAGATCGCTCAAGAAAACTCCAGTGCGGCATAGTGAATCTCATCTTAGGACACAGGAACGACATGCTACATGTATACTTTCAGTACATGTTTTGTTATTACTGCACTACCAAAGTGCAAATGTGAAAGAGGCAGATCTGGAAAGGGATTGAATACACATCAACACCACTTCTACAACCTAACGGGAAGAGCAGGGAGTTATACCACCAACACAGCAGTCATAGTATTAACTGGAAAGCTATGTTACACATGCACATCCACTTTAAGTGCATTTCAGTACATGTAAACTGACAGCAAGGAGTGCAAAATTTAAGGATGTCGACTCAGAAACTGAAGAATACAACCTCAAGTCCCAGGAGGATGTTGCTGCAGCATCCATGAGTAATGTAAATATCCTACATTCTTATAATAAAATATACATCTGCATGACAGCGTAGAACAGTAAGGCAATATGGGGAAAAGTATGAACTCAGCGAAAAAATATTACAAAAGTGGGTCAACTTAGGAACAAGGAAGTATGGAAGGCATAAGTTTACTAAGCAAGTAAATATGTATATTTATACCTTTATCATATTTATAAAGGATTTTGAAGCAATAAAATCCTGATTGAAAAGTGTATTAATGCAGTTTATTTTGCAATTCCAACTCACCATACACGCAACGCTCCAGATGTCGGCTGCCGGGCCATACTCAGCACCAAGAAGGACCTCAAGTGAGCGGTACTGCCGAGTCTGGATCTCCGCACAGAAGTGCTTGTACTACCACAGAGCACAAACAAGGCATTTGACCCGCTTGTCCATGGAATGCTGGAAATCCTGCTTACGGTTCCTCTGGGGCACTCACTTACCACCCAGCAGGCACTGCCCAGGTCGGCGATCTTCACTGTGACATCTTCCAGTCGCGTGGATGTCCAAGGATCTGTACCTAGGGGAGAAGACAGAACAGACACATTGTTTTTCACTTTCAGAGAGGCTGATGTGCGCCACTGTATTGGATACAGGGTTACGCTGTTAGCTCCTGTTGCTATTTTCTCACAGTAAAAGAACTGAAAGAAGTTGCTAACTGCATGGAATGGCACTAACTAGCATAAAAATAAGCCATCGAGACTTAGCTTTAGGCAAATAAAACAGACAGCTAAAAATGTAACCCTGTCATCTGAACAGTTTGGTAACAGCAGAAATTGTATAAGTGCTACCAAGACGGCCAAGAAATTTTTTTGTCTTTTCTATTTGATTCCAGTCAGGGCATTAACACTCACTGGTGTTAATTTTGACAATTTATGTGTGTTTCATTGTTCTGCCATGTCTTCTGAAATTACTCTGTATTGGAAAACCTCCAGCAGCTGAATATAACTCGCACATGCCATTCTCTGTGACCTGAGGCAGCACTGGTTTTGAAGTCTACAGCGCTGTTGACATCCAAGGAAGCATCTCAGCACCACGGTAACAACTGTGTTGCTGCAAGTACAGCCCTTGCTGCTCCAGTGCTGCAGTTTTTTTTTTTTTTTTTACCTTTTCCTGAGGACTGTGTTGACTCGGTGCCTCCTGCTGACTGAATGTGGGATTGCGACCCGAGGCACAGCAACACATTTTCCGGCTTTATGTCAGCATGTATGATTTTACACTTGGTGTGGAGGTAGTCCAGCCCTTGCAGAATCTGTGGTGAACAGGAGCTATCATCATGTGTTTACATAGGAAAGGTTTCACACTGAGAATAAATAACCAAATTGTAAAAAATATAATTCTCAGAAATACAGCAAAAGTACAAGCAAAATAGATATAGGAGCTGATATACTTCACTGCTTGGAAAATTAAAACATCAAAACTTGTACTCAGCACTATTTTCAGATATAATATGAAGGAAAGTATATATATTAGCAGACACTTTTATTTACTAAGTACTTTTACACATACTAGTCAAGTCAAGACAAGTCAAATTTATTTATAAAGCACATTTAAAACTACACAGTTGACCAAAGTGCTGTACAATCCTAAAATAGCTGCAAAACATAAAACAATAAAACAGTAAAGCATCCACCCTCACTGCATAAAATAAAACAAATAAGACAATAAATATACTACACATAAAAATAAATTAAAACGGGGAAAAGAATACCTTGTCACACTGTATTAAATGCCAAAGACTATAAAATGGTCTTGAGGTGAGATTTAAAAATAGGAAGAGTCGGGGCCTGTCTAATGTACAGAGGCAGTTCATTCCAGAGTTTAGGGGCAGCTACTGAAAAGGCACGATCAACCTAGATTTAAGAATCGTCAGTAAAAGCTGATCTTCAAACCTGAGAGACCATGTTGGACTATACTTCATTAAAAGTTCAGCAACATATGGTGGTCCTAGATTATTCAGGGCTTTATAAACTATTAGCAAGATCTTGAATGTTACCCTGAACTGCACAGGGAGCCAGTGTAGGGATGTCAGCACAGGAGTTATATGTACTTGCTTACGCGTTCCCATTAAAAACATGAAGCAGTGTTTTGGACCAGCTACAGGCGTGCAAGTGAGTTGGCCAACACCAACATAGAGGACATTACAATAATCAAGCCGATTTGAAATAAAGGCATGTATAACCTTTTAGTTAAAAATGGTTTGACCTTAGATAGCAGCCTAAAATGAAAAAAGCTAACTTTAACAACAGAGTTAATCTGCTTATCCAGTTTAAAATCACTGTCCAGTAAAACTCCCAGGTTTCTAGCTGTTGGTTTTATATGCTTTAAGAGAACATGGCTCTGTAAAATGGTCAACACAGGCTCCACTGGGTCCAAATACCAGCACATCAGTTTTGTCTCATTAAGACTTGTGGTGTTAGACTGTCTGTATCCCTCTGTTTCAACGGGAGATAAATTTGAATATCGTCTGCATAACAGTGAAAAGACACTCTGTACTTCCTAATACTACACATATACCTGTTTGATGACACGTTTTACCCAAGGTACAGGAAGTCCAGGGTTTCCAAAACACTCCTGCCAGCTGTGGAGATCTGGACCCAGTAGCTCCAGTACCAGGCACGTGTCCGACAGCTTGGGTCAAGGTTTTGCCATAAATTCCATCATGTCCCATATCATGCATCCCAGAGTAGGATATGGGCTGTCAAATTTTCAGGTCATGACCAAGGTTTTTCTCTGTCTTTGTATAATTATCTAGAAAAGGATACGTATTCCATTCTCCCCAACCACTTTGAACTGATCTAGGAGCTGTACGATGCGCTCGCCATACTCATGCCTCCTGTTTGGACCGCTGGTCTGGAGATGTGACGAAGAATGTGAGAGTTAGGACCACAGTCCCGGGACGGCAACTAGGACTTTCTGTTCATTCTGTTCAATTCTCAGGTAGACTAAAAGGTATCTTAGAATGGGACTACTCAATTTCATTATTTGAGATACAAAAATATCAGAATAAGAAGCAAGGGTATACAGTGGAAGGGTATAAGTTTGGATATGCAGTGGCGGTGGAGGGGTATACAATAGAAGGGTGCAGAACAGAAGGGTGCACAGTAGAAAGGGACAAGGTGGAAGGATATATGTTTGGATATGCAGTGGAGAGGTACACAGTGAAAGAGTATACAGTAGAAGGATAAATGTTTGGATATGCAGTGGAGAGGTACACAGTGGAAGGATATACAGTAGAAGGGTATACGTTTGAATACGCAGTAGAGGGGTATACAGTCAAGGCTGCCCGGCACTGGTAAACGGACACTCACACAGCGCAGCAGAGCCAGCTCATCCTCTGCTGCCTGGGCAAAGCCCGGCCCACTTTTCAGCACCTTCAAAGCCACGCGCCGGCTCAGTCTGCACGCACATGGAAAACATGTCATGAGACGCTGAAGGGTCCGGGGGTATCTCCCCTAAGCAGACCACTCCAATACAGAGTGACAGGTGGCAGACCAGGTTAATTATGATGGCAGAGATATTCATGCACCTTGGGGTTACCTGAGGTCCAAGCAAAGCCACACAGTGGAGAAGTAGCCCCAACCCAGCTTCGTCAGCACCTGGTACCGTCTGTTGAATGTACCCCCGATCTGTACCGGGTGGTACCCCCCTGCAGAAAGGCAAGAGCTGGGATGTTATAGGGCAGTAAAACTGACAAACATGGCCCCTTGTGCGTTATAATATTGGCTTAGAAAGTTTCAGTCCTTAAAGAACTGATGAAATGGAGAGCCCACTTACTAGGTTCTTTTCTGTAACCAACTCATAATAGTGGAACCTTCTTTTATTTCAAATAATTTTAAGACAGTATGGAATTTATGTCAAACTCAATTCACAAAAATTAAACACACACTGTAGAGCATTGTTTTTTGATTGTGATAATAGAATTAGCCAAGAAACCTCAAGTGGTAAAATAATGTGAGCAAGTGGGGGAGAAAAAGAAGAAATAGCAGCACCTAGTGGCCAAGGTGGGCCACTACAGGTGCTGGGTGTGACACTGTGCTTAAAATGCTTGAATCGTCAGATGCAGTTAGTATGCGACAGAATATGCTCACAACTTAAAGAAACTAATGATATTGTGGGAAAATAGAAAAATAAGCATGATAACCACTGACATCACTGCATTTAGTGGCCAGTTGGCTCAATGGGTGGCATATCAGGCTGGGATGCAGAACTCTCCCACTTTGAATCCTGGCCCAGCTGTTAGGAGTGACACACTCCTGAGTAAGACACTCCCCTAGCTCCCTGGGTGCTGTGTGGCTGCCAGGGGGATGGGTTAAATGCAGAGAACAAATTTAGTTGTGACAAGAATGTGTAACATTGCATGTGCCCTGTGGTGGGTTGGCGCCCTGCCCAGGGTGTCACCTGCCCTGTGGTGGGTTGGCGCCCTGCCCAGGGTGTCACCTGCCCTGTGCTTCCTGTGATGGGCTCTAGGCTTCCTGCAACCCTGAATTGGACAAGGTGGTGTAGCGACTGGATGGACGGATGTACATATATGTATGCAATGTCAATAAAAGCTTATTATTATTATTATTATTATTAGTATTATCTATGTTCAGCTGGAACACCCACCATAGCGATACTCGCTGGGGTTTTCTTGGTCCCACACTACCTTTGGGTCCAACTTCAAGAACTCACTGATGATGCCATCTGGCTGGCTGGACTGGTCTCCCTCCACCTGGCACCTAGAACATGAGACCCAGACATGGACAATAGACAAGAATGTTTCATCTTTAAACTGTTCCCGCCAAAGCCTTCTGCAGCTCATATTCACAGGTTGGAAGGCATGTGCACCCATCTACATTGAACCTTGAAGTACATCCAACCCCCCCCTCTGGGGAGGGGTTAACACGCGTGCTGTGCAGGGCCAGGTTTCATGCAACAAGGCAGCAATGGATCAGATCAGTTTTACATTCTACAAAGGCCTTCAAGCCATATGCAACTATATATAAAAAAAAAAAAAAACAGAAATACTGCACGTCCCTTTAATTTAAAAGTCTTAAATATTATATACAATAAATGACACTAGTTAATGAAGCTACACCAAAAAGATTACTACATTATTAACATTAAACTATATGCAACTCACCAGTGTCTGAATAACACAAAAGTAATCAGTGTCATACTCTCAAAACTGCACAGCAGGTGACACTGTAACCATGGCAACAGATGTAAGGGTAAAATGCGCTTGTGATATTTTGAATACATTTTATAAATGCACACTTTAACATGCCGGAGGACTTTTTAACGTTCATCCAAACAGTTGCATAAACCTGCCTAACTATGGAATTGTGTCTTGTCACCTTTAACTGTGTCACATTTTCCTCAAAGGAATTAAAATAGGCTAATGTGAGTTTGCTCACTGGTTTTAACACTTATGAATAATCTCTTTTTGTGCCAGTTACACACAATAATTCGTGCACAATTATTGTATGAATTGTCTTGCATCGATGAGCAAGACAATTCATACAATAATGGGATTCGCTTTAAACGACGTGCGTTATAAGGTTTTACTCACGGTGCTGGTGACCTATGAGGTGAGCTCTGACCTGCACACGGCTTCTTCTGCATGACTGACCGAATGTCCGCCTGCCCGGGGTGTTTTTTGGTGCCAGCAGCAGGGTAACGTGGGAATAACCTCGACTTCCCACCCACCAAACGAATTCCGTCACGCTATTTCTTCCTTTTCTCTTTCGCTTAACAGGTTGTAGCTGCGCCGATATTTCGGTGACCCCGGGACAACTGATAGTGACAGAGCTCAGCGCTCGAGGTCATCAGATCGCAAACACATCTGGTGTAGGAGGAGTCCGTATTTTCAACTCCAGCTTAACATAAATCATAACTTCAGCCGAGACGTTCAAACCAAAATAAGGCGTGCATTACTACAAATTAAAGAGATCCCGCTTAATTAACTAACAAAGACACGCAAATATAATCTGAAGGATAATTTGTGTGGGAGGTTATGTTTAGTTATAAGAATAAACTGTGGAGGCAGGGAGAATCAGAAGGAGGTGGGGTTGGCAAAATTCCATTTTAGGGACAACACTTCTTGGCAGGCACGGAATTAGAGCAAGGGATAAAAATATCAACACCTGATACAGGCACAGTCGTGCCGGTGTATTATTGTAAACTGCACACACTGTTAACCCTCCCATCTGACAAGTCGGTTCAATAACACATTAAAAATAGTGAAGTGTCCTGCGATAAGAATGCATGCCAAAAAAAAAAAAAAAAAAACCTGCGACAACCTCAGATAATGGCGTGTGAAACGGAACGGAGGCCAGGTTACATATGCATGTGGCTTTTTGTTATGGCATTACAATGGTTTGTCTCATTAAAAGAACACAATAATGCAAACACCAAATAAATAGATAAATAATTATAATAAATTATTATAAATACCTCGATGCACGGTAAGTCAGTTTATGCCAACGGTCTCCATCAGTAATAAATAAGACAGGCATATCAGGCATATCGTTGTGTTGGATGTGACTGCTAGGTGTTGAATGGACAAAAAAGTAAAAATGATCGGAAGAGGAGTCCTAACTGTACAAGTACTACCGGTTAAGCTGTGCTTCAACTGTGTTTCAGTGGCAGAGAGAGCCTTAGTGACAAGGAGAGACCATGCGTGAAGCCAAAGGTGTGGACCCTTGTCCTGCTGACAGCTGCTCTGTCATCTGGTCATAATCGTCTTTCAGTCAAGTGAGTATTTTGTTATCCCTCCATAGAGAAGATGAGGCAGAACATGGACTAGCTATCAATCACTTACTAAAGCAAGGGTCAAAGGAAAGCCTTTAGGCTAGTCAATCAGTATGGCAGTCCACACTCTAGATAGAGTTACAAGAGGACGCATGATCATTTGCACATGCTGAAGTGCTAATCTAATACTGTCAGTTCACCTAAACCACCTGTCTAGTGGAAAGGAACACCTGCAGGAAACCCATACAGGTGTGCTTAAAGGTAAAAACTCCACTCATGCATACTCTGTAGACCAGATTTAAAGCCATGAAGCACTGTTACTGCTAAAAAAGTATTAATGATACTCATGTAAAAAAGTACATGTTCGATTCATTTGATTACTGAAACAGTTCTTTAATTTCTTGGGGACTGAAAACAGAAAGCTTTATTTTATACAAGTGCTGCACTAAAGACCCATGCTATTCCATGCCAAGCTGTGCCAAGCTAAAGTTTGTGCTGACCATAAACCACCTGGCATTGAGTCCATTCCATTCTTTTAGTGTTTACATCCTCCTTTACTGCCCCCACTGCTCCAGTCACGTGCCTATTTGTAGAGAGAGAAGCACCATATATAGTTCAACTTAGTCTTGCAAACTGTAACGGCTGTGTGGTTCAGGGCTCAACTAAGGGGCAATAAGGGGCAATGGAAACCTGAGTAGCCCCATAGCAGATGCATGGCCAAATTGCTGGCATGTACAGAGCAGGAGGTGACAGAACTACTGGGTTAATGGGTGCAGAACGGGCAGCAGAGGTCAACTGTTCATGACATATAGGGGAATAAAATGCACCTTTATCGCAATGTTAAATGTTAGTGTAAATTTGGTTTACTATATATTGTACTGTCCATAAAAGACTTATAGAAATAGCAAATATTACAGACAGTTATGCCTGCCTCCACCCACACCCCACATTTCAAGTTGACATGTTAATACCTGCCCCACTTTAGAAATACTTCCTAACTCAATGCTTTTCATACTTGTAGGCTTAGGTGTCTTAAGTTTGGTAATTTTGTGCATTTGGGACATGTCCAAAATGCCTTGCAGTAGACAGCTTCATTCACTGCTGCAGCCTAGGTGAAAGCATTGTGTTAAAGACACTTTCCTGTCACCAGAATACTTTTTGACCCTGCAACAGTGGCAGTAAAAAACCGACCTTGAGATTCTTCTCCTGCCAAAAAAGGCCCGTCTCTGATCAACATGCAGTCCTCATTACTTTAGGACATGACATGGACTGCTCAGCCCTCCCAGGAGAGACGAGTCTCTCTCCCAACACTTGCATCAGCTGTTGTTGCACTGCTAGCAACTGCTAACGTGCTACAGTGCCACTCTCAGGATCAAGTTGCCAGTGCACTTTCCACCATGTCAACAAGTACCAGAGTAATGTTAAAATTTCCCCCATGGTTAAATTGTAACATGGGGTTTTTAAAATTAACGTTCCTAAAATGATCTCTGAGAAATTACAGTAAAAAATATGTAAGCTTCAAGATTAGTAATTACTGACACAATAATGTAATTGACGTAAATAAACACGCACCAAGTTTGAATTTGTCCCGAGGCACCACCGTGTACTTAAAACGTAAATTTAGTCAGCAAGAGAATGTAGCGAGATGAAATTGGGATGATAGAGAACAGTGAGACAAACACGCGAAAACAAAACATTCTCCCCCCGGTTCTCATTAAAAGCTGACTCCGATGCTTCCCTGCACGTGACAGTGTTGCCAATACTAAAAGCAACCTGGAGCGAGCCTGAGCATCAGGGGAGGTGTGACTGGCATCAGGGACTTGCTGTGTTTGTTATCATGGCTTGAATGACATGCCTCCTTGCTGCTCTTCATTTACCTGCGATGAAGAAAGCTAATTTCCCACATTCTTGTCGCTGATGCCACAAGTCAACCCGTTTGACGGCTGTCGGCTGCAAAACAGGGTCAAACGCATTACGGGAGAGAAAAGAAGGTTTTTGTTTTTCTTTAATGGAAACATGATAGGCAGCAAACAGCAATGAGCAAAACTATGTGGCAGCAACCGATGCTCATACGCTACGTTTGCTTATTTACACATTGTCAAGTCTTCATGGCTCAGTTTGAATTACAGTTCAATTCAGTGCATTCCACTAATCCACACCAGGCTTGACCACTGTAGAAATTATCACCCAAATATTTTACAGGTTATTTTTCAATTGCACTGAGAGGGCTGTAGGAAGATCTTCATTGAAAGGAAAGGCATGTATGTTACTGGTACAGGTCAGCTGTGAGGGTGAAGGAGCCAAAATTGGGAATGAAAACTGGTCCTCAGGCAGTGGTCAGCTCTGCCAGGCCTGCGTCCATATCACCAGTTGTACTCTGGCTCGTGGTGTCTGAGATCTCCAAGTCTTGGAACATTAAGTAGTCCCTGAGGACCACAGGCAGGGGGAAGGAGGCCAGTGCCCAGATGCGGGCCGGGCCCACGGCACGGCGCACTGTCTGGCGGCACTGGTGCTTGAGGGAGTGCGGCTTCCGGACCAGACTCTCCAGCCAGTTCAGCAGTGTGGGCCGGAAGGAGAGCTGCTTTGGAGCCTCGCCTGTCTTCTGCGCAGAAGAAAGAGAAACCCTTGTAACTATTCTTCTTCTACTACTGCATTACCCACTCAAACAGCAAGGCAAATTCAAGTTATGTTTAAGCTAAAAGGTACAATAGCTGCTCCCATCTGGGAGGTAAGTCAGCAACCTTTGGCTGAAAAAACTATTTGAACTCAGTATGAGCGAATCCACACTGTACACTGTAAGCAGTTTAATATTCTTTCACCAATGCAGATGGCTCAGGAAGCATATTTAATTGCAGTTTACAACATTCTTCTTGTAATTCTGTCTTTCAAAACATGGAAGGATCTGACATAATGCACTGACCTTGTTCTTGTAGTTGATCTTAGCTCCCGCCTTAACCAATAACTGGATACACTCTATCTGTCCACTGCACGCTGCCAAGTACATGGGCGTGACACCCCAGACATCTGGAAGGTCTACATCAGCCCCATGCTTCAGGGACAGAGAGGGTAGACAAGAAGACAGTGCAGCTCAAAGTCTGCTGGAATCTGTGCGCTGGTAACAGAACCACCAGGAGTGAAGGCGTACATGTATGTGCTGGGTTTTGATGAGGCGTCTTAAACGAGCACACAAGGTTAAAGCTGCAATGCTCAGCTCTCTTTCTCACATGACCTGCATCCACATGCGTTCAAGCTGTAGTGCATGTGCACATTTCAGTAGAGGGATCTGTCTGTGTACGTGTGCATCTATGTATGTAAGCAGACAATCCTCATGCATACACGTAGGTTTTAACTTGCCCCCTTACATGTAGGCCTCACCTGTATGAGGACGAGTGCACATTCAGGGAAGAGCCCTACAGTGGCATGCAAAGGAGTGCCCCCATGTTTGCACCGGGCGTTCACGTCTGCTCCGTGCCTCAGCAGCAGCTCGATGGACGCCTTCTGCCCCTTGTAGGCAGCCCAGTAGAGAGGTGTCTTCCCGTAATAGTCCTTCCTGTCAATCTGTTCCTTATCTGAGGAGGCAAAGAGAATGTATTGGTTGGCAAGGTATCTGCTGTTGGACAAAGAATTACTGAGAAGACTGCACAGACAGAAGGAGTTGATTTTAGCAAAATCAAAACATGAGCGAGAACTGTGTGAATTCTTGAGAACGCAGAGGTGAAGGATTTTCTCTTAATTTTGTTCTTCTTAATGTTATCATTACATCAGGTCTTAGTGAACTGACTAACTGGCCATCACACTTGCATGTTAAGCAGGATGTACATAAAGTCTGTCTTTGATAAAACATGCTGTTCTTTGAGGAACTGTCAACTATTGATCACCCTGAGTAACTTCATCAGTGTTTTGTTTGGCCATCAAAACTCCAGGTGTTACACAGACACCACTGAAAATGGCCGGCCTCCTTATGGTGCAAAGGTGACGATACTGACAACGGTCAATTCTCTTACCTAATGTGAAGAGCAGCGTGCGCAGTTTGTCCAGGTTTCCACGGCTGGCTTCGTAGTGAACTTCTGTCCATTTGTAGTTGTAGCTGGGGGCGGGCTGGTAGCGGCGGCGGAGGGGTGCGGCAGCCTGAGGCTTCGTGCAGTGCACCTCGGACCGGGACAATGAGCTGATAGAGAATCCCATGGCCCTCTGGCCCTCACCAATGGGACTGTGGCCACCAAAGTGGCTAAATGTACGGTTTGTCTCCTGTAGGTTGCTGTGTCACTTCCCAGACAATGTCAGTCATGTGCCAGACCAGATTTGCTTCCATGAAATATTCAAGTGCTTAAGCAGCTAAAATGTCTTTTGTTTAGAAGAACTGCTGGCCAGTGTCTCAATCTGACTGTGAGCTAGTGTTCTGCAAACAAATCCTAGAAAGGAAAGATGATACTGGAGATGTAAAACAACACACTATACCCTCAAACAAAAGCGTAAACTACACACAACCATGATGCCTGTAAGTAATATCTGTAAGTTTGGGTTCACACACGTAAGTAACGTAATACACCCTGACACATCAGTAATGGTTTCGAGTAGTGCAGCAGTATCTTGGACAGAGAAGTTTCGAAACATATTGAATAGGGCTGAATCAGAACTGTTGGATTTCAAATGACAAATTTGCTAATTTCTGCATATAAAACACCCAAGGGTTTCTTAATAAAGAAAGGAAGTATAAACGAGTTTTGTGTAAAATGCTATTTAGCTACAGATGTCATAAAAATTAAACGGGTGTGTCATATTATCTATTATTGTTATTATTATTATTATTATTATTATTATTATCAATAAAAACAGTCAAACCGATGGTGTGCTCATGGTAGCGAACTCTGTAATTTGATTACATAATAATAATAATAATAATAATAATAATAAGCAGACATTTCTTACCTATTTATAAAACGTACAATTTTTGTTGATGGAATCTTCTTTTCCTAATCGATCGACCTGGTAAATATCCGAGTTAAACAGGCTTTTTCAACAGACGTATTATTCGTAAAGAACATTTCGCAAAACCATGATAACGAAAAAAAAAAAAAAAAAAAACGATTGAAACTGTACGCGTTACAATCTTTTCCAACAAAACAAACCGTGACCTCGTCTTTCTTTGTTCATCGTATCATTTATGGGATCGTACAAAATATAATACCATGTGTGGTACCAAATACACAGACGGAGCTTTCGGGTTGGCTCGTTCCAACAGGTCCTCCTGTCCTTTCCGTGGTGTTCACAGCTGTTTTCTTTATATATTTATGTATACATAAATACTTTGAGCCTTGTTTTACGTATAACTCCAAACCTGCGTCTGCGCAATGCCGTCAAGATTGTTGTGGAGTAACAGAAAGACTAGTCACGTTGTCTGACTTGTCACGTTTGTTATCATACTGGTAACGCGTGCATTAGTGCCTCCCCTTATTTAACCTTAAATTAAAGGATGTTCATGGCCGTTCTTCATGAGATATTTTTGAAGAAAAAAACATCATACTCATATACGCATAGTATTTGGTAATTGTAGAATAATGGGTATTCAATACGATTCAATATTAATACATATTTAAATGTATTGCTCATTTTAACCTCGTGATCTGTAAAAGCTACACAACATGTATACTCAACAACTATTTAAATACGTTTTAAGCACACAATCATAATTACGTAATTACATACATACAGTTTAGCGCTTCTCAGTGTTAAGCCACCCTAGAGAATGATGCTTAAAGCTCAGGGACGCAAGTAATCGTGTGCTTGTGAAACATTACAAAACATTAAAATAAAAGCACAGTCGTTAACACAAAAGTCGGCAAGAACGTCTTGTGTTAAACGGTGGAAATCTTTTAAGGACTGTCTTGGCTTAGATTATATTTAAATGCATTCTGAAATATTACTTGTTATGCAAACATCATGAAGAATCCTCAAGAAGTCTCAATGCAAGTTTGCTCGTTAGCAGGGGCGCCGAAGAGAGATGGACACCTAGAACGACCCCAAGAGCCTGTGACTGAGTGGTCCAAAAATGAAAATGTAGCATAACATCGTAACATAATGTGTAACATAATATCTTTCATGGGGCCAAAAATCTCTGGCGGTCGGTCCTGCTGGTTAGCACATACAGTATAAATAAATACACCACCACTAAGTCTTGTCTGTAACACAATACTTTATTACGGTATCATCTGTAGGAACATCCACTCTCATTTATCAAACAGGTTAAGTAGTTAGACATTGGCTTTATTAAATCATTATTTACAATACTATTAACAAATCCCTTACAAAAATCCCTTCCAATGAGCAGAGCAGTTACCTGTACACTGCCGATTTTGTACAACTCACGTTTTTCCCTTCACTTCGAATGTCTTTATTTTCTTTACTTACAACATGAGGAAGACTAGTTCTATTTATTAGATCTATTTAGACATTAGTCAGTAATGCAGCTGTTCTCTTAATTTCTTTTTACAATTGGTCATCGACATCTTTTCTACAGAATGTAGCACAAAAAAAGCAAAAGCGGTATTTTCAAATGTAAGAGGCACATCACATGTCCATTAATGGTAAACTTTAAGACTTCCTTTTTCCCGTAGGAAATTAGTAACAACTATAAGAATCAAAGCATTTAAAAAATTGTACCGAAAGATTTAAATTTTATTACTATTATTATTACGTTGACAGAGACCTCCCGTACATATAACAAATCAAACAAGCATTAGAAACGTCTTACAGTTTTAACAACAGTGTAAGTTCTTGCAATGAGCGACACAGATTCACTTATGAGATCTTGTACATATTAGCAGATTGTCTGTCAGTGACCGATTTAAATTTGCTTCTCTATAGAGAGAAAATGTGACCACATTACACTTTACAGTAGATCATGGCCTTCACAACACCCACGTCCCCCACAACGACTCTGATTTAACTTCCCAGGTAAACTTCACAAGCAAAGAGAGTGTATCATTAACACCACAAAACAATGCTGTCCCTAGTTGTATAATTCTGTGTATACTTCATATCCATACATACAGTCCTCATATGTTGATTCCTCACCACATGCAGTGGTGTACGACATCTGCTGTTTGGAAAAGAAACTACAGTCAATCCGAAGCTGCCACGTTACTTCAAAAGGTACAAATCCCTTAAGTTTACTGTGTGGAGTGACACATTCTAATGGCATTAAAACTGTGGAATTCACAATGAGGGTAATGGACTTTTAAAATTTTCTTCAATTTTAACTGCTATTTATTTATTATTATTATTATTTTACAGGCAATTCTGACAACAAACAGTGATGGGTAACTGAAAAACTTTGCCGTCACGTCACCTTAATCACTTTGTACCAGTAATGTTGTCAGAGACTGCTATCATCCTACAACTGTGAATAAACCTCCCATCCTCAGGAATAAAAAGTACGCAGACAAAGTGTTTCAGTGCTCATCTTCCTCATTTAAAATCAATTATTTCTCCTACCTACTGGGGTCGCAGTAGTTTGATGGAAAAAAATAGCTCATATACAACCTGACACAACTGGATTATCTTGCTTCCACTTTTGTTAATATTAAGTGAGTAATTCTGTAACACGGTTTGCAAGATAAGACGACCATAGATATTTTCATATTAACATTTGACATAATAAAATTACATCTCCACTGATGTATTTATACTGCCAGGATTTTTCTTTTTTGTTTGAACAAAAAAACTCATTCTTTGTGATATTAACAGGCAATTAACTGTGGCCCTCTAAGAATTTAAATTCTTTGAAATGTATCAACACCTGTAGGACAGAATTATAGATACAGCAGCATGCTATTCAGAAAGCTAATGGAAAAACGGTACTTAAGACATTTTTTACATAACCTTACAGAAGAAAATAAACATGAGTACAACATGACAACAGTTGTGAAGCAGGTCTAGACAACTTAAAATTTAATTCCTGTGTGAAACAAGCTGGAACAACAACTGAGATTTTAAATAGGTTGGCTTTAGATCAGACTACAGTTTGTTCTGTCTTAAATGCAACAAGAGATTTGCCTTTTGCCGTCACATTGGAGCAATCACGAAAGCACATCCGTTATATTTGGAGATTCAGCAACAGAGTTAGGGAGACAGTGACATTTACAAGTAATGTCCAAAACACAGAAAATGGAGGAATTACGTATCAACCTGAAAGTCACAGGAACCATACTCTGTGACAATGCCTTTTAAAGCAAACTAAAGAAGAACTTTTAAACTATCTAAAAGAGGAGTCCTGAAAGTAAAACTACACCAGTCTGGAAAACAGGCTCTCTCCACCTATGTTAACCCAACAGCAACATGCAGCAAACTCTACTGCAACCTGACATGCACAGCTGACAGGCAGTTGCTTACTTCACAGACGTTAAACAGCAATGTCACCTGACAGGTTCCAATTCACTGAGGACACACCACCTTCCCACTTCCCTCCATAGATTTGTGGTGGCAAGAAAAACAGCTACGACCCTCCGACTGTAGGTAACGTAGACAAAAGACCGGAGGTGTTTGCGTTCAAGTCAATCCCTTGTCTCCGTGGTCCAGCAGGCTTGAGTCATGATCTGCACGCACTCTGGCAACTCCCACACAGAAGGGGCAGAGGTCAGACATTCAGGTGGCAATGTGGGGGGCAGCAAGGAGGTTGTGAGGTCCTCCCTCTTGTCTCCTTCTGCTCCTCAGCTGCTCAGTCTCCAGGGAAGAGAGGAAGGCACCAGCCCAGCACCACCACTCTCCCTACTGTCGCCTCCTCCCTTCCCATTCTTGGTCGCCTCGGCTCCCAGGACTATCACGCCATCACAAGTCTGTCACTTTGTTCTCCACGGCAGCAGCAATCTGCTGCAGCCTGTACCCCAGCTGCATCTTCTGTGCGGTGGTATCCTCTTCCAAGGCAGTGATGATCTGATATATCAGCAAACCACAACACATCAACCAGTCAGTCACTTGCCATCTACCCTTTAGCTCACATTGCACAAGCGCAATACTATTTATATTATATATCATATATACTGGTATGTGTAACAAATCTAGACGTAACTGTTATCTGGCAACCATATTCCGTACTGCAATGTGTAAGTTCACAGAGAAAAAATACATGAAACATTATAGCAGTGCCCAAGACATATGGCATTAAAGCAATCAAAATAAACAGAAATGTCCTCACAAAAGCTGTTTGTGCTGCTTCCTACTGTACAGCTGTAGGCACAGGCATGCTTACCTGATCATAGTACTTGTTGATGTATTTATAGAGCTCATGTAGGGCCACAAGGTAGTTCAATTCACTCGAGTAATTCTGAGCAGAAAGAATACACAAACACAGTGAAAACCACGGGCAATTTGTCTCACTCCTACTCGCACGAAAAACAAATCCCACTTAAGGACAAACACGTATTTCTACCAGCTGGTGTCAACAGATGTCCTTACTCAAATAATTCCAAATCAGGGGTTGCATGTAATTCAGTGAAAAGTGCTGTTGCATCAGACATGCAGGGTTGTGGGTTTAAACCTGGCTGTTGGCACACTGTGTGTGTGTGTGTGTGGTGTGGATTTTAAATGTTCTCACTGTGCATGTAACTCTGGTCTTGTTACTGCCTATAGTCTAAATTAAATTCAAGACAGGTGGACTGAACACTGTAAATCACACTTCATTTGGTGTGCCCTGAGATAGGTTGGCATCCTGTCCTGGCTGTACCCTGTGTCTAAATTCTGGTTACAAGTAAAAAATAAAAAAAAAAATCTAACCTCATGTTTGACTTACCCGAGAAAGTTCAGCTAGAGCAGAATTCATTTCCTGGTCACTAGCAGAGATGGTCTGTCGGATGTCCGCATAGTACCTGAGGAGAGAAGGGATTGTCCAGGTGAGGAAGGAGAAATTATAAACACATCATACTTGTAATTTGCTGACAGCAGATACATGGTGTATACACTTTTATACATGTAATAGTAATTACTGTTATACAAATTTTTCCAATGCCTTTAATCCCCATGCTTTTGCCATGCCAGCTATTAAAAGTGACTATTTTCTGTTCCATACTTTGGTTTTTGGAATCTCTCATAATCTCAGGTCTTCCACCTGATGTCACCTGCATCTGATACCATATGGTTCCATTACCTCATGACAAATTGCCAGTTAGGCTCTATTACATGCTCAGAAGTGTGCCTGCAGAATCACAGCCCCCCTCCCCACTCTAAGGCAGCATGGCAAACACTCACCTCTCTACCATCTGTTTGTACCGCGGGATATCTCTGGCATACAGCAGCTTGTTGATGGGAGAGTCCTGTGAATGTAAAGCAAAGGTTTGCTCTAGGTGTGCCCTGTTTAAAACAGTGCTGGAGCTGACTCAGTACAACCTACAGTGATGCCTGCCTGCTCTCATTTGCACCAATTAGCACAGACAATAGTCTCGGGTCAACAGTAACTTGCTGACCAATGACTGTCCTCCTAGAAGCTAACAGACGTTAACAGGGTAGCGTGGAGCTCCTTACCCTGCCCAGCTTGTGCTCTGCAATGGTGCAGGAGTCCATGAACGTCTGGGCAATGACAGAGAGCACGGCGTCCACGTTATCTGAGGCCTGAACATCAAAAATGAACTGGGGGTTCTTGATGATGTTGATCCAGAACCTCAAGGGCAAACTTCAGGGAGAATAGAATCAGCAACTGCTTCAATATCTTAAATGTAGCGCAAGCACACAGAGACAATTACGCTTAAAGGCACTCTTACTTGCTTTTTCAGTAATGCCTAACCCAGTTCCAACAAAATAAAAAATATATATGTAAAAAAAAAATCAAAGGAGATAAACCTATGAAATTGTGCGTTTTCCATTTTTATAAACATACTGATCAAAGAAGCTCTGACTAGGGACCTTTTATCAGTAGCATGCACCTTCAGTATAGCTGAGCCTGTACACACACACACACACACACACACACACACACACACACACACACACACACACACACACACACAAAACAGCAGAACCTCAAAGACTAATCACTTTACTATAATGATTTAAACACCCATAACAGATTTTCACCAGCAAAAAACTAATCTTTAAAACGTGTATAAGCTACTTTACTGCTGAGCCTCCGGTACCTGTTGGTCTTCCATATATGTATGGTCTCTGGGTCAGAGATGCCGTGCTGTGCCGCCTGCTCATCGAGGAGGTCGAAGAAGTACTTCACGGCCAGTGGGACGGGCCGACTGGTGCTGAGAATCACCTGGAAGAGGTCGTCCACGAACTTCTGCAGAGTGCCCTAAGAGGGAGTTAGAGTGCGGGTGTGTGCAAAGTGAGTGGTGGGCGTGAGGGCAGGCACAGAGGCTGACATCACAAGGGGCCAGCATCGCTGGACCAGGAGGTTCCACGGGCCACGGTCAGACAGTTCCAAATTCAAAGAGAGGTGCTGTCTCTAGATGTCTTGCTGAACTGAGTCAGTGCTGACTGTACATAATTTACATAATTTGTACTTTGCATCCTAACAAAAATGTTTATGAGGAAACAAGTAGAGAAAAAGCAGTACAGCACCAAAGAGACATCTCCTAAAGGTACACATAATCTTACACTATGCTCTGTATGTCCCTCAAAAGGGTAACACGTGAGCATCATTAGCAGGCTTCCCCTCTCAGAGAGTGTGTCCCACTTACCTTCATGGAGAGCAGGCGAGTGAGGTAGATCTCAGGGATTGCTTTCGCCCTTTCCCTCTCCCTCAGGCTGCCGCGCCGGTGCCGGGGGAGCTCTGGCTCCTCACTGGCCTTTACCAGGTGCCAAGGCCTCACCCCACCCTCATCGGCATCCTCCAGCATGGGTGTTTCTGTTACAAGGGGAAGGGGGCACCGCCTGTCACGTATCCATTCTCACACACAGCTGTTTTTCTGATCAGTACTGTGTGTAATGTCTGCTAAGCACACAGTGCGTGTGGACTAACTGATTGCAGAGACCAGAAAGATGGGTTGGTCTGTCCTAGGCCCGCGGGTGAACTCACTCTCTCCAGCCACATAGTCGTGGCTGTCGTGATGCAGGTGCTTGCCATGACGAGGAACCAGTGCCACCATTGCTCCATCAGGTACCTGGGAGACAAGATCAGGAGGTATGAGACTGGCAGGATATCAAGTGCAGAAACTTAGCTCTAGTTAAATTTGTTCTCAGGGACCTTTGGAATTGTCTACAAAGCAATTTTCTTCTCTTCTACTAGAGTCTTTCCCTGTGGAAATGCTATTGGTTTGATGCTTTGAACATTTCTGCATGTTTGCCAATGGCCCTTAACTTCAGAGCGTAGGAGAAAGGAAATCGATGCCTGAACTGGAGAGGTTGCTTAACAAGACCCACCTTGTAGTGCTGAAGGGTGTTGAGCCGCTTCCAGCTGCCCTGCACCACAGAAGTCAGATCTTCATCGGACAGAATTAGATGGCCAGCCACACCTGAACGCCATTCTGGGGGTGCACCGCAGAGGTGGCCATAAGACAACAAAAACACATGCAGCAGAAAATTGCTAGCACCACGGCAGCGACTGGTGGATATCATTGTTGTCCAATGCAGCAATATCAAAATCCCCAGTGTATGTTTCACTTGTCTGATTGCAAACCCTAATGAGGTCCATCATTCATTAAGGATTACCAGACATTGGTTGTAAATGCGAAAAACAGTCTAACACAATGAGCATATCTGAGGACCGAGAATGTCCAGTGGATTTACCCAAGTCAAGAGAATCTGCGTGCGGCCGGTGTGAGAACGAGGTTCCTTTGTAAGCCTGGTCCAAGATTTTCTCTTTCACTTGCGTGATGGTGTCACAGTCGAGCACCTTGCAAGGAACTGTCTGGGAGTCGTTCCCACTGGCAGTTCCCTGCATCAGCACGTTCAGGGTCTGATGGGATGAAACACAGGATTGCTTATAAAAAAGGCACATCAAAAGAGCTCCCCTTCTCTATCTTCCACGCCATGGGAGTTTCTTTTGATACATTTCTGTTTCATCTGTACTTCCAAATACATGTGTAAACTGTAACAACAACAACAATAAATTCTGCTCCTAAGCACCAATCATCTACTCTCAACGAGTAACAAGATGACTTTAACAACGATTCACTTATCATCTTGGCCTTGTTCACAAGTTAGGTAAGGAGCGGACCCTGCTGTATCCCTACTGCCTAAGTGGGCCTGGGGCCAAGCACAGGACGCGTCTCACCAGGGTGTGGTACTCCACATCTTCCCGGAGCAGGCGGTTGTCATTCAAGGTGTACTTGGCCTTTCCAGTCACAGCGTCCACAGGACCCTTGTCCACCTGGTGCTTTATGGCCCTGAATAACATGTAAAGGGGCTCTCCAGCAGAGTCCTGCAGGGGAACATGGCACAACAAGGGACTGTTATTTAACAAAGACCATCACTGCACCACTGGGGTCATGTGTGTCTACTTTTATAACTCTATGCTTCCATAAACTCACCCTCAGGAAGGCATACAAGCAAATGGACATCCAGTTGGTCAGGAGTTTCTCCACCACCGACTCTGTCCTGAACAAAGAAAACCAGGGGCCATCAGGACTTAACTTCCTTAACACTTAACCCCTGCTGTAAAGGGAGGAGGCCTTGTTGATAATCAACAAGCCCTCATTAGATGCAGTTAATAATTCATCAGATGCAGTTAAATAAATAACCTGAGCAGATGGTCTGTAGAGAATCGAGAAAAAAAGTACCTTTAAATGGAATTATGTCCTACATTAATTATTTAGACAGGGAATGCTAAAAACAGTGACCGCACCTTAGCAAAATGCATCTTTTTTCTTTCTGCACCCCTTTTACTGAAGCCACTATATGCCAGAGCCCACCACGGTCTGGTATTTTAGTCTTATATAAATCATTCAGCATTGGCTCCTTTGCCCATTTGGTGCCAGTCTAATTCAGTCTCGTTCCACTGAGGGCGAAGATCTCACCTGCGCAACATGAGCTTGGGGTTCTTAGCCACGTACTGCTCCACCAGGTCATTAAGAAGGGTCCTGAGGATGTCGGTGAAGTACTCCAGCTTGCCATGCAGGGCCACGGTTAGCAGGGAGGCCACGTACGCTCTGTCCCTGGGCGAGAAGGTCCGCTGGCTTTCCAGGGTGTGTATGAACTGAAGGAGACACGTGGAAGAGCACTTAGCTACTGTGTGTTCACACTAGCCGTGAACCTTATTCTTTACCTAACTCTGGAAGATCATTCTCTGCTGTATGTCCATGAAGAAGAGTCATTCTTTAAGTGAGTGAGGGAAGTTCTGAGTGGCCCGGTGGCTCAATGGGTGGACCATCAGGCTGAGATGTGGAAGTCTCCCGTTTCAAATCCCAGCCAAGCTGCTAGGCGTATCCTTGAGCAAGACACTCAAATGCTAGCTCCCCAGGCACTCAATGTAGCTGCCTAGTGCTCCCCCAGGGGGAAGGATTAAATGCAGAGAACCAATATCGCTGTAACATGTATGTGAAATGTAGTAAGTCGCTTTGGATAAAAGCATCTGCTAAATGAATAAATGTAAGTTCTATATCTGACCAGAGATATATAAGGAAAAACATTTTAAGAAGTTTTTTTCCTGCATTTTTGGGGAATATTGTCATTTACGTAGTAGCATAAGTAGTGGAGGATCATCTACTACATCAATAAAGAAAAATGTTCTTTACCTTAGTGAGGAAAAGCTTGCTGTTGAGCAGGTTCGACAGCTGCACAAGTCCTTGTTCCACAGTCTGACGCCGGCACTCCTGCACATCCAGGTCACGACGCAGTGGTGACTCCCGGTGGCCAGGGAAGAAGATGCGCTCTGCATACATGCGGTAGTCCAGGAAGGGTATGCCAGAGCCCACCAGGTCACTGGACATGTCCATCATCTCTGTCATTAGGTCTGCAAACAGGACACGGGGACCACATGACCAGGAAGAACGACATTGTTTTACAGAATATGCATGTGACCACGAGGTGAAGGCAGCTGCTCTCACAGCATCGAGAATCAGTTCTGGGAAATTCCAGTTGCTTCTTCCCTCTTACCAGTAAACTCCTTCTTGCAGCGATCCCTCACGCTGGTCTCGAGGTTCTCCAGCTGAATCTGGACCTTTTTATAGTCCCTCAGTGCCTGTTTGCTTTTCCTCCTGTCAAATCCAGACCGCGACATGGTAAACCTCTGAAGTTGTTAGAATTAAATATGGACGTGACAGATGTGTTTAGATTAAAAGCAGATGTGCCAAATTAAAAGCATAAAATGAATTAAGATAATCCTAGATCAGCCAACATGATGTTCGGTACAGGCCCTTAGACCGGAAAAATGCTATTGCACAGTCTCGTGAAACTGAAGCCATTTGATTAGAAGTTTAGAGGCATAAGCACCTGTATATGAGAACAATGATGAGCACGATGAGGGCCAAGATGGAGGCCCCGACACCCACACCGATCTGGGCTTCCAGAGGGAAAGTGGACAGGCTCTGGGTGTCATACTGCACCTTGCCCAGGGAAAAGTTCAGGTTGCCCATAACGACCTGAAAGCAAAGAGCACAACTTACGTGTAAAGGATGCTATCCTGGTGTCATTATTTCTGCTCAGTTCAACTTTTTCTCCATGTGTTCAGCTACGATTTACAACATCTAACAAGACCAGCTAAATTATCAAAACAAGTTCCCAGGTATAAAGCTGACTTTGATGTATAAATGGGTAAAAGATGGCTGAAGAGAAAGCACTGGTGACACAGCAGTAATGTTAACATATTGTAGTGTCTGTGGCCTAGATGACATCATTGCCAAAGATGTCTTGCCAATGTCTGCTGTGGCTTGTGAAGACTTACTGTGAACTCAGGGAGGACATCTGTGCCCTCGCGCTTTCTGCCAAGGCCCGCCGAGGGCTGCTGGGATGGAGGCTCGCAGTACAAATGGTTTCGGGTGAGAGTCTTCACCAAACACCTGCCCTCACCGATCAGGGCCATCACCTCCTCCTTGGAGATAGCTAGGTCCAGGTTTTCTCCCTGCAGAGTGGCCACACAAAGAAAAACCCTGTAAGCGTTAAACTAGTTCACAGGAAGACAGGAGACCTATGCAACAGCTATGTGAACAATGGTCACGACACGGTCCACGAAACTGAGCAAGGTGCATCGTGAAGTCAGACCTCCACCGAGATGACACTGCCAGGCTTGTAGCGGTACGGCTTGCTGGGGTCGTGGCGGCTGAGCGGGTGGAGCGTGGGGTTGACCTCGTAGCTGAAGGCTTGAGGGCTGACGGAGTCAAAATCCACCCGCAGGTTGTCCAAGAGGAACTCTACTCGGATGAAGGCTTTGTGGGCTTCAGCCTCCACCCCCGGTGTTCTGCACAGGATCAGGTGGGCGGAGTGCACTACACAGCGCTCTGTGTACTGGGACACGTGGTTACATGTTGAGATAGTAACCTTACATATGCAAGCATGCACACATACTCATTTGGAAAGTTTCCTTATATGATATATTCAGGTTGCTCATCACAGAACCTGGAGAAATCACAGCTGAGGCCTAAATGATATCTGAAGGCCACAGTGAGGATTTCATGAGTGCTCTGTAGTCTTTCTGTATCCTTTATTCATTTGGAAAAATAATCATAGAACACAATTTCAAGGATTTGTTTCATTGTTTTTTTCATGAATGATGTTGATTTAGGTTTTCTAACAGGTTCTATAGTCAAGTATGAGGTCACATACAAGGAATTTGTTCTCTGCATTTCACCCTTCCCCTGGGGGGGAGCAGTGGGCAGCGATTTCTCAGCTACCATGGAGGGTATGGCTTAGGGACACACCTGGTGACTGGGCTGGGAATCAAACCAAGAGATGTCCACGTCCCAGCCTGACGCCCTACCCACTGAGCCACCGGGTTCATATAAATAAGATTTCGTGTAAATAAGATAAATAATATACTATAAGAGCTGAAGTAGTCAAGTGCACTGCAGGGGCTAATAGAGCTAATTAATGTAGGAATCTCTCTCACTTTTTTGACAGAGTCTGGAACAATGCGCCTGTGTCTCCGTGGAAACAGTCTCAGGGCCTCTGGCTCCACATTCCTGCCTGTGCCCGTATGAACCCTGCTCCTCTTGCTCCTTCTGTGGTGCTGCCACTCCACTGGGGACATGGTGACCAGAATGTGTGGCTCCTGCACCACATCCAGGTTGTTGCCTGACACCCGAATCTCCCTGCCACCACTGCACACACGGGGACATACCAGAGTAAACATCTGCCTGAATCCGAAAACATTGAGTCATTTCACGCAAATACTGAAAACATCAAAAAAGAAAACTTGTAGGAGCATACAGAATGGTACAAGAGTCGTCTCACCTGAGGAAACTCTTGGAAGGGGCTGCCTGAGTGATGTTGGGATCCAGAGTGTAATGATAGGCAATGCCCACCAGATGGCGATCTACAGTACCATAGCGAACCGTCATGCCGTATTCTCCTGTCTTATTGCTGACGCCAGTTCGGCACTCAATTTTGTCCTCTTGGATAACTGACAAGCTGGATAGGGAAGGCACTGAATAAATTTAATTGTTTAAAAGATCCTTGTTTAAATATTTATTCTCTGGTTGCTCTTAAGATGCCGCTGGAGGGAAGCAATTGCTTACATGAGGCAAGGTATATCCCCAATGACCACACTGATTTCTCCGGGATGCCCCGTTAGCAGATTTTTCCCTGTGATGGTCAGGGAAGTGCCACCTGCCTTTGGGCCTCTCAGGGGGGAAACATGTGTCACCACCGGGTTCTAAAAGTGGAAGATAGGCATAGAAGCACAGATCTATTGAAATACATTCACTGACATAATCAACTATACAGTGTCCATCATTCAGAATGTCTTGCTAAAATAAGCAAATGGAGGGAGACTTTATAAAAAGATAGACAGCCTTTGTGGATGTTATACCCATGCACAACTTTCCTCATCAATTACCTGGTAACTAAACTTTTGACTGGAGTGACGATACCCGCCTCCATTGACTTCTACCGACACCGGACCAGTTTTCTCTTCTCCACTGTCTGTAGTTGTACAGACGATTCTGCAGGAGGACATCCAAAATCACAATGGTGTACAATTTTCCCCCCAGCCGTGGCCAATCCCATCACCTGTCCTTACCTGGATGAGACTTCATATCGGCTAGTATCAACTATGCAAGGAAACCCAGCAACTCTGACGGAGTTCTGGATGTCCTGAGCTTTCTGCCCCAGGTTGGACCCTGAAATGGTCACCACGGTGCCCCCTTCCACAGGTCCTGTCTGTGGATCAACCTACCAAAATGATGAAGAGGGGTAACTACCTGACCCCTGACCTGCTCTCCGGCAAACTGTCCCATCCCCTGTGAGATGTAAACGCCGTGCAGGCCATCAACAGCGCATGAACTGAAGAATAGCAATGCAGCAGAAGAGACTCACTGAGTGGATGACGGGTGCCGGGCACGTGGACTCCACCCGATCCGCGCAGGACTCCTTGTGCACGCAGCGAGAGTGGGTGCCACCACACCACACACAGCCGTACGCCTGGTCGGCCGTGTGGCACCGGCTGCAGTCAGAGCGGCCCACTGAGCAATTGTACAGGGTCACTGCAGCAGAAACACAGGAAGGGGGTGGGGGCTGAAAACCTACTTATTGAAACTCTACAGATGAATTCATATAGTCTGCAGCCATCTGTGGAATGTGGCTGCGTTCTGTTGTCACAGGAGTGGAGTGGAGAGAATGTGTGTGATGCCATTTGCTTACTGTACAGCTCTGGGGCACTGTCCAGGTAGTTGCTGTTTCTTCTTCGCACATACACCGTTGTGTTGTACTCTTCTTGTGGGGCAGAGTACGAATACTGGCACAGCAACAACAAGAATGTGAAACTGTCAGTGTCACCATCTACTACAACAGTATCTACATCCTGTAAAGCCCAGACACACAACTGACCTGCAACACAGAGAGTAAATACAAGCCGTCACAAAAGTATGATGTATGATGTAGCATTTGCACTGGTACTGAGTAAAATAGCTGCCTAGACAACAATAGAAAGAGAGACTTAAAGGCCAACAACAGCGTGGTCAGTGTTAGCAGTTAGCTTAACCTGTTCCATTAAGGTAAATCTGAAGCCTTACCTGATGGAGCTGACATGTGATGTAGAAGAAGGTGGGGTCCAGGTCATCCGACTCCACATATGAGTCTACAACCACTGCACGTCCCTCAATCATCATTGCACACTGATACTCTTCATCCTGCGTAGCCAAATCAAAACAGAAAATTCCCCAAAATATGTCCTATACAATTTAATATCAAAACACATAATTAGTAAACTGATATAGTATGTAAATATTTACAAACCTACACACATAGACACTACAATCACACCAAC
>JABJVR010010170.1:11061-22930 GCA_025773905.1 Chitala chitala
TTCTCGTTTACATTCACAGGACACTAGGAACACTAGGAAGCAGTTTTCTTCCTAGAGAACTAACCTCATTAAGTTCTTTATTGAATTCTCTCAACTGTCCACCATGCAGTCGGTACTCTGTACCTGACAAACAAAGCAAAGCAGAGAACCTGAAGGTCTGCCTTGCTTGACTGCAGAGATGGTCTGCACTCCTAACATACAAGCTTGTCTCATAGGCCTGAGCTGTAAACGCAGTGTAACACCTGAGGACTACAGCTCGGCTGTTCCCTCTCCCACATCGAGTTACTTCAGCTTTGGGAACAAGCCCTAAATGAGAAGGATTCATTGGGTTAGTGACAGTGTGATGAACGGTCTGTTCTGTTTCAGCTGACGGGTGATGAGAGGAGTGACCATGAGGAGGATGAGGAGGAGTCAAGCAGCAATGAAGGGGATGAAGTACACAGGAAGCTGAGTAATGGCTCCAAGATGGGCGGAGTCAATGGAGTTAACGGCACTAACCGTGCCCACTGACGTCGGGCACGGCACCGGCTCGCCTGCCGGTGCCATAGCAGGTCTTGGTACCTCGAGGGGGAAGAATAACACTATGTCTACCAAAGGGATGCTTTGACGATAAAGAAGCAACAGCAAAGCTGCAGGAACAACCCTGCCTGGAGAGCTGCTTTCTTCATCTGAGCGTCTACGCATCAGGCAGTCGCTCTGGATCTACTTCGAATGTATACACTCAAACTAAAAAAAAAAAAAAAAAAAAAACCACTTCCACCGCAGGCGTGTTGTTGCTGGGTAACTCCTTTAACAATGACGGTACACTGTTAAATGAAGGCTTTGCTCTTAAGGAGCTACAACAGAAAACAAAGACGTAAACTTTTAGAATTATCCTGTGACGTCAGACCTCATCTACTTCTCCTCAATGGTACGCCCTTTTTTTCTGAAGTTTGGTTTATATGGCTACGTTGTTTTAATGTCAACTTCTGCTCCCTGGTTGGGAGTGGATTTGTGTACTGACTCTAAGGTAACCTTGGAACTGGTTTCTCTGGCTGCTTAAAAAACCCAAGTTATCCAGGTAGCTGGTAAAACGTCTGTGTGAAGAACCTTCATCCACTTTCGGTGATGATATTGCGCACACCCTCCTCCACAGACATACAGATTAACGTTGTGTTACTTGCCCCGCGGTATGGGTGTGGCCATAAGGCCTTAACAAGGTGGATAATAGATAATACAGGAATAGACAGAAAAGACAGTGTGGCATCTAGATGAAATTGACCCCATAACTGCATCTAGACAAGATCATGTCCTTATTAACGTAAATGGACATGCATCTGAAGTCAGTAAAACTGCCAACATGTGGTAGCAAAAGGTCTGAAACATTTCAGGAAAAAACTGAGAGACGGGTCTTGTGCTGAACCTTGAAGTCCAAACTGAAGTCCAAATGCTTAAATGCAGCGTGTTTGTGGAAACTAATTTTAATTACTGCTAATTTCTTAACATTGACTGATTGTTTTATAATTTAAGGAAAAATATTATTAAAAGTCGTCCATGAAAAAAGTATTTTTACAGCGTTGTTTAAATGAGTGACTCTGACATGGAGCTGAGATTAATCTCCCGTTTTAGTGCTGTGCTTCATAAACTGATGCTAATACACTCCTGGTGAAATTTTGATTCTATCAAATGGCATGTAAGCAAACAACTGGGATACTGGGGCGTGCTTCCGAATCTTGGTCACGTGGCCAGCTACCGGGTCATGTTTTGGAGCACCGTCGTTGGGCGGATTTGAATTGGACTCTGATGTGATGATGGGCGAGTGACACTAGAGGGCGCACTTCACTGCGATCTGCACACTCGTGGCCCTGACGTGCACTATGATGAATACTTAATGCCCGTCTTCACAGGAACCGTTTGTATTCTCCTTTCTGTGCTGTTCATGACGTCTCACTTAATGTAGCTGCTGACTCAAAAAGCTAATCATAAAAGCGTTATGTGCTCATATAAGTGCAGAATAAAGTTTGCTGCAAGTAAGGTACAGTTACACCTCAAATTTGCTTTCGTTGGGTCCTGTGCGATAAACACAAAGGCCAAATTAACACAATGTACACAGTTACTAATAGCCTCAAGAATGTCAACACAAGGGTGGTTCTGGTCAGGCTGCCCTTCGAGTGACAGCGCTGTGTTTGTGTGTGTTTTTGTTAAAAGAAAGCTGCAGAAAAAGAAACTGTCTGCATGTAACTTGCAACATTATGAAGTGGATGATTTTATCTAAAGTCAAGTGCTGTTTTACCCATTACAACAGCTATACATTGTCTTGAAGCAACTGAGGGTATGGAGCCTCTTCAGGGACTTGAAACTGCAGGAACTTTGAGATTAAAACACCATGCACTTTACTGCTGCGCCACCTGCTGCCCACACTAAGCAATAACACAGGAAGCAGAACCACCAGCACAGGTGGCCCTACAAGGTTCCAGATTTGTTCCATAAACCACCTGCCTTTGTAGCTCAGACACAGTTTATCACATGAGATTTGAGGTCTGTTTTTAGCAAGTCTTGGGGCACCTGGGAAAATTATTATTTTGATTATGGAAGTCCAACTAGCTGGGATGGTATGACGGTGGCTACTGCACTCACATTCCCTGTGGGACAGTCCTATAAGCTCCCATCTCACAGCAGGATGTATGTTTTTACCTTTTTAAGAACAGAAGCACTGGTTGTTCAAGGACTGGGGCCAAAAGGCATGGAACTTCCAGATTTAAATTTGACTCAAAGAAAAGAATAATCCCCTCCTGAGCCCCCACCTCAAAGTCCATATGAGGCTGGGGCCCTACTGAGCTGCAGTATTTTAGGGGATTACAAGGGGGACTTTATTTCAGTGTTATGGAAAGAGAGGTTAATTTGTGCGGGGTCCTGGGAGTGAAGGGCAGCACTATCAGGCTGGAGCCCGCTGCCATTAGACCCCACATTATCTGGGGCTGGGAACACTCCCCCCCCCCCCAGCTGCCTGATCACCCGCAGTTGCACCCTTGATAAATGTCACGTGTAAATGATAAAGCATTCTAAGTCAAATCATTTGCATTCACAAACTTGATGGCAATGCGGAAATTTTTAGCGTTTCACAGGAGGGTGAAATATTTCTCGTTATACGTAAACATGCAGTCATGTTCTATACTGAATGCAAGTGCCTCTGGTTTTTATATTCGTCTTCTGGGTCCTTGCTGGGTGACGTTTACCTCATGATCACGGAGTTGGGCTTTCAGTCACCACGCTGTACGCACATCTGCGCACACAAAGTGACACGTCGGTAGCACAGAGGACAGGGACACTCGGGGGACTGGCCAGCTCTTCATGACTGGCACGTTAGCACACAGTGCCTAAATTTTAGTCTAAGCATGCAACATGACACAAAGGAAGACAATCTGGTATTAATCGTACTAATTTATATTACGTTTTACTGCCAATTAAATTAAAGACAGACATAAATAATTGTGAACAATTACGGAGTTATTTTGCTTTTTAAAACCTCGTGAACCAATGTTCTCCTGGCGGATCTCCACCATAAAGTCTGTCTGTTCTATGGACAGCTCTAATCATTCACTTTAAGCCCTATTTGGATCTTTCCTTTCAAGACATATTGAATCCATGCACTGTGAAAGACGAACAACAGACGCACTAACAATGATTAAAAAATCACATTTTGAGAATTGGCTTACAAGATGCCTGATTTCTTTTGTTTACTTTGCTACCTTTCCACAACACACGTGCTCTCAGTTTGCTGAAGCCAGATTCGCATTCATTTGATTCTCTGCTTTCTAAACGGTGCCTGTCTGCATCTTGACAGCGTTAATTTCTTGATTTATTTTCAAAAACATGGTCATTGTGAGATGCTCAGATGCTCACAGTAATCCTAGTAAACTGGCAGTAACGCTGAAATGAGGCGATGGTATTTATGCTGCTAGAGTGGGGTTGGCAAACAAGTAATAACGCCCATCCTGTCCCTATCTTCCGCCAGCCTCCACAATAAACGCTAGTGCAGGTTTATATCCGAGAAAAACTGCGCGCTCAACGCTGCCCTGGGGAAACATGTCTGTCTAATTTCAAACAAAGAAACACAGTGTCATAACAACCGTGGCTGTTTTCGGAGTAAGTACATAAGAAAAGATGTAAAATTTAATTTTAAATTAATAAACCATGTGGAGGGAAGAAACGCCGAGGGTTGCAGCTGAAAGTTAACGAGAGGCTTAGAGCATCATTACCATCTTGTAACACCTTTTATTTGTTTACACGAGTATTTTTAGCGCGACCCTGCATAGGATAAGTGCTGGATGGATGGATGAATGAATGAATGAATGAATGAATGATTGATTTCTGGGTAAACCTCGACAACCGTCAAGCGATAATAATTTTGCATTTACATATAAATTACCTACACACACTTGTTACCTACGAACAGTCATCTGACACAATTTACAAAAGTAAATATACGTCTTTCTACGCGTTCCAGCGCGTATTTAGTAATTTCATGGTTTACATAACTTTTATTTCTTCCCTCAAAATCAGTTGGGTAACTAATTCGATAAGTGACACAAACGTATAAAAATTAAAGAAATGGAAGAGGTGTTAGAACAATTGCTCACTATGTATTTATTACCGTCTCTAAACTATGTTCTTCAGAAACTATATAGTTAAGTTTTATGAAGTCACTGAACCCAAATTCACTTAGAATTCTTAAAGCCCAGCGAACGTCATTATTTGAAACCAGCCAAAATTTCTGTTTTACATCACAATCCTCAAACCATGCGTAGACGGTAAAAGCTGGAACATATTAAAAACTGTTCATAAACACCTACATACACAAAATTTACCCGTTAGAGGCAAACCACGTGTAAGGTTGCAGACCACCGAAAAGACTGACACAAAATCAGTCTAATCGAAAGTCGGGGATCCGATTTCGTCAGCTAATGGAGCCAATCATATTTTAGCGGGGGCCGTCCCGGGAGTATGTGGGCGTGTCAGGTGTTTCAAGTTCACTTTGCCTGCAGTTGATTAATTTTTCAAACTTTGGAGAACTTCGCTGCAGCCTGGACGTCCTGGGACAGCGGTCACCCTCTGTCATTATGATGTGTGACATTGAACGGTTTTTGTGTTTATTGCTGTCTTCGCTGCTCTTTGGGGTCGCATTGAGGACAGTATCAGGTAAGAGAATGCCAGCACCTGTTTTTTTATTTTTTGAGTACTTTGTTGTAAAACTTTCCTACATTGCCAACGCATCGTGCATTTAACGGGTCGTTTCCGTTTTACGTAGTATGCTGTCACAGTTTTAACTTTTCATATCCATCACTTTCTCAAGTGTTAGTTTCAAATCAGACCACTTGGCAATTTATCGCTTAACTCGTGCTGATGTTTAGAGCAGTTAGCTGTCTAAATAGATTTACGCCCATTTTGCAAACGCATGCTTCTGTAGTCTTTATGCGTTTAAAATAAACATCTCTAAAGTGAAAAAAGTGCACGTCTAAAAATTAACCTTCGCTAAACGCACTCGCAGCTTCTGACAAATTAAAACGTGGCAATCCCGTCCTGTCTGAGTATGAATGGGATCCGGTTTAATTTCACCCGTAATTCTCTGGAAGACTCTCTCTCTCTCTGTTGCATCTGTGTGTTGCAACTCGTTACGTGTGAAGAGACACTTTGTTGCACTTTAAAAGAAGAGAAAGACTTTGGATGCGATGTTTGTGGCCTGCAGTAAAACCAGACTGTGCTGATGGTTTGTGTTTGCCGTCTGAACAGCCGACTCGCATGAGACAGATGTGGCTGAGACAGATGTGGCTGTCCCCCTGGAGCTACCCGAGCACCAGGTCCACCTGCTGGAGGACGCGTACGAGCAGAGCTGGCGCAGACGCGGACAGCGCTCTTTGGAGAGGACAGAAAGCCGCAGCGGCGCCGAAAAGGAGGACGACTTGTTCCTCGTTTTGCCGGCCTTCGGAACAGACTTCTACATACAGCTGAAGAGGGACGCAGGATTTCTGTCTCAAGACTTTGTGATTGAGGAGAGGGAGAGTAACGGAACGGCGCGCCTGAAGCGCGTTCCCGGCGCTGGCAGCTGCTTTTACACTGGGCGTGTACTAAATCACACCAACTCATTTGCAACGCTCAGCACCTGTGGTGGTCTGGTAAAAAAAATACATTTTTTTAACTTTAAAAATTTTGTCTTTGTTTTCTGTGTGAATTGTGCTAGTGCTCTTGGTTGTCCACACAAGTAGTGGGGCCAAATCTGGAGCTGCCCAGCTAATGAAGTATGACCAAACCCATTGTTCCACTGCTCCACTGTCCCTTCACCTTACCACACCGTGTTCTGAGTTTTTACAATGGAGGCATCTGAGGAACATCCATCCAGTACTGTTTGCTGGCAGGTGGTATAATGCGGAGCAGATACAACCATGTAGCCACTAGCAGCCTAACTTAAGTACCCTCAGACTTGCAGTTCTGTACTTTGTAGTAAAGTGCTTACAGCACCAAGATAATTTGGTAAAAAGCTATTAACAAGCATGCTTATTTGAAGAAAAGAATAATGTGGTTTAAAAATATGTACTTTTTTGTGTTAGTTTAATACTTTGCTTTAGTTTTCATAGCATCTTATCTTTGTCATTCACTATACTTTGTTTATGCATAAAAGAGGCAGTGCTTCAGCCAAGTTTGTTTCTGGAAGGTGTTTATAGGTAATTTTTCCAAGGAGTAGTAGTGGTATTGTGACTGGGAGACATGCAAGGTGATTGGCCTGCATACAGGGTCACTCTGCTTTGTCCCCACCCCACGTCCTTGATAGTGAGATACTTTGATAGACATCTCCTCCTGTCCAGGGGCTTGGACTGGCTTGTCTGCAAACATGTTGAGAAGGTCATACTCGCTACAGGTAATGAAGCTTGTAAGTCTGTCACTCAGCTGTCAGATTGGCCAAGTCCTGCTTCGTCCCACATGTGTTTGCCAAGTAAGTTTTAAACTGTATCATAAAGTGAAATAGACACTGGGAGATTTAGATTTTTTTGTTACCCTTTTTGTGTGTGCATGAAGTGTGTGAATGTCTTCAGAGTTAACAATGATTGAACAGTGAACCAGCATTGTGCTACTCTGGGTTTTCTACCACCTTTTCGTAAAAGGTCCACAGCTGATGTGCAGAACGTTACCCAAACACCAGCTTGCCTCTTTAACAGTGGCCATTTAAAGGCCTTAACTTGTGTGTGGTTCAGTCTGTGTTGCTTTTGGCTGGAATTCAGCTGGGGGAAAACAAGAACTGCTGAAAGGTTTCCTGTTGGAGGTATCCAGGTTCGATGTATAAAAGCAGAATTGGACTTGGGAGGAACGGGGGGAGGCAGGGAGATTGCTCTGGCTGCCGATAGTACCTGTGGGGGTTTGTATGTCACTGCATGTCACTGGGGGCCTTGCCAGGTAATTTGCACACTGCATTGTAAAGGTCTAATCAACACATTACAACTGCTTGTCCTTCCAGACGTTTGACATCAGTTGGCTACTGGAACTGCCCCCCAATCTGTTGTGCTCTGAGCTGTAGGGCACTTGTGTTGTGATCTGCTGTGGAAAGCATTGGGTTTCCTTTTATTTTAATCACCTTTGTAACCGTGACATTCAAAATTAATTACGACGGTCAGGGTTGGCCGGTGGGATGAGGAAGGGTGTAACCCCACACACTGAAATGTCAGCGCTGGCTTCTCTCTCTAGGCTCTCTGTCCTCTTCTCTTAATCCACTTATTGAGGCTGCCTGATCTCTATCTCTTCCGCTTATTTCTTGCTGCCTTTTGTTCAGCATCGTTCCTTTAGAAAGGCTGGTTCTTTGCCTCGTTCCTTGAAACGTCTGTGGTAGTCGGGCTGGAGTTGTCTGGGAAAGCTGGGGTCCTTCTGCCCTCCCACCACTCTCCTGTCCTGATTATCGCCGGTTCTGCAGACCCACATTACCAGGCCCATGTCAGCTTTTTTAGGAGCTGTCATTGGCTTGCCCTGCCCCTTGAAGGCCACTTCAGGTCCCCTTGTTGATGTGACCATTATCGCACTATGATGAAGTGTATAAATCAGTTAGTCTGTATAAATAGATTTTACATGAGTAAATGAAGAATTGACAATGGCTCATAGCTTATGTCTTCACTTGGCGCCTTTTTAATAATACAGGCCAGTTGGTTTTTTGTAGGAGTTACACCTACTGTTTTGGGTTCTTTAAAAACATTACAGGCTGTAACATTGACAAAGGTGGTTATGTGGGTTGGGTTCATTAGATCCGTAAACAGCCAGGAAACATGATTAGTTAACGTGGCTCTTCTGGTTCAGGTCCTCAGTTTTTTATTTATTTATTTTTTCCCCCCACCTGTACCATTGGAGCGAAGACCAGAGGTTTCCAGGTCTAGTGGACTTAACATCTGGGTTAATGGGAGTTCCTACACAGCAGTATGATGTTTTTCTGAGTGAAATGAATTTGATGGAGCTGTAACCCATAGTGGGAACACCCCTCCACCCCAGGCACTGGGATGTGCTGTGATGAAGGGAAGGGTCCAGCTGGTTCTGCTTTCATCCTTCCAAGAGGAGGCGTACTGGGCCCAGAATGGTCATGCCTTGCAGTAGACGTGCCTGCCCTTTGTGTCCTTGAAAGTCAAGCAGAAAGGAGCGATACTTCTGGGAATGCTGGATCAATGGAATTCTGCATCCTGGAATATCATTCTGTAGCTGCTTAGACCTCAGCAGTGTTGATTTATTCAGACCACATTCTTTTTTTTAACCTTGGAATCTACAGTAGATACAAATGTGTTTTTCCCCATGCACCCCCTGAGGCAAATGGCAGCTGTGTTTCACCAGCCTGCTAACCTGCCCAGGTTTTGATAGTCTTGATCCTCTCCAACTCACAATTTATACAATAGATTACATATTGTCACACACAGGTTAAAATTGTCCTTGAAATGTCACTGTGCAGACCTTTATACTAGTAGAAGACCTTCTGTTTAGAATTAATAATTTCAGGTTGTAATTTTTACCTCAAGGAGGATTTAAGGTGTTTGCACAGGATCTCAAATGGCACGATTTATATTCCTGCAAATGGTGATCGCTTTGCACACCAGAGAGTCCTTACTTTGAAATGCTGTGTACATTTTCTCCATTCAGCAAACAATATATTTGCGGAGCTGACGGTGCGGATCCATTTTGTTTATTTTCTGCTAACGTTTAAAGCCCATCTGGGGGAAAATGAAGTTGCGAGAGAGGAGACAGAAGGTTGGCAAGGCTTTGGCTCCCATCAGGAAAGGTTGTTTGTCCTCAGGTGGAATGTGGGTTTCCTGTTGTCCGTGTTAGTGGGGGGTGAGTGTTACCGCTGCTCACCTCATTGCATTGGTCTTCATCCAGACTGGAGTGGTGCAGACCGAAGACGGCTTTCTGCTTGTCCAGCCTGTGACCTCCAACCCCGGCTCCTTCTCAGGGGTGCAGCACAGAGTTGTGCGGCAGAGGCGTGCTGCTGGAGCCGAGGCACCTGTGGCAGGTGGACACCTGCTCTCCTGTGAAGCTGTTCAAGGTAAGGGCAGGGGGGTGGCAGCTGAAAATGATCTACAAATCCACAGTTTTTGGACTGACATTTGTCCCTTTCTGAAGAATATAGTTCACAAACGATACACTTGTCAATACCTCGTCAAAAGATTTATTGCACAAAACAAATCCTTTCCTCTTGGTGATGTTTCACCTTCCGTGTTCTTTGTCTGGCGTGTAGCATGTCTCTGATCAGCAGTCTTAATAAATCAGCGCTTTCACGGCAGCGTTTAAAACGCCACCGAGCCCTTTGAAGTTGGTGCTCGAGACAGTTGAGTGCCTGAGGAGGGAAGCAGCTGCTCCATTTTCTTCTCTGAAGTTGGTATCTTAGTCTGCAAGCTCTGGTTGGAACCTGTAATTACTTACCATGGAGGCTGCCTGACAGCTAGCCTAGTGCTCTTCCTCACTCCTAAATCTATCGATATTTAGCGTTTTCCTCATGTGCCTCAGGGCATCTCCTACACTAGTGTACAGATTTAAGAAATGGAAGGAATGTGTATCTTCAGAGCACACTCATAGTTTTCCGAGGAAGAGCCAAAATCCTTGGCTCAGTTATTGCTCAGCTTTTTTGAGAGGAAGTATATGGGAATACAGCAGTGTGATATGGGATGTGTAGTTTTTCAGCAGGGTAGATTGTCCACACATCTGGAAGCTTTTACCAGTAAAAGAATTTGGTACAGATTTCCCTGTTGACTGTACTTTTGTGTAAAATTTTGAGGTATTGTTCTTTGAAAACTGAAAAGGAACCATAATACCTTTGTCTCTTTGCCGTCACATAAACGACCCTCACTGTGAACTAAAATGCATAAACTGAGAAGAGTTCTTGTTTTCCTCGAACGTCAAAAAGCAAAATAATTGTTTGTCATTGTAAAGATGTTTTGTTTTTGGTTGTTTGATGTTTGCTTGTTTATTTGTTGTATAGTGTGTGGTGTGATATAATTTTTGTCATCAAGAAAGAAACCAGCCTGGATTATTACATAATTTCTGTGAAGGCAAGACCACCAGCACATCTGACAACCTGTGTAAATAAATTCTTTCCATGTGTTCACTTGTGGGAGCTTACGAACCCTTCTGCTCAGACTGGAAGAGGCTCTTTATGAAGCACCAGCAGCCGGTAACCCGATGCGTGTCTGGCACCTGCTCAAACAGGCGAGGTGCATACATTGCATGGGTTCGAGGCCAGCCTGTCTTCCACTGGTGCACCCAATGGGAATGAGGGTTCGAGGTGTCCCCTGGTGTCCTGTGGGGGGGTGGGGTGAAGAAGATTGAGGTTCCAGATTTGTAAATGTCTTGCCCTTGTCACGGTTGGTTTGTGGTGTTCTGGTGTAGCCCTGCCAGATTGCCACACCCGCCCTTCCGCACCAACAGGCGTTTGAAAACCCTCCGTGAGAAGTGTGTTTTGATTCGCCCCCCCCCCCCCCCAACCCATCCCTGGAGGAGGGGGATACTGACTGAGGCAGACTGTATATCCATTAAAACCGAGTGTCCTGCATGCCTCACAGTGCACCCCTGTTCCCAGCTGTGTCCTGGCCTCGACGTACCCAGTTGTATCGTGTTACAGCCCATGCGGGAGCACACGCTTTCTACACGCTAAAGTGTGCCTAACCGCTCTGCTTCACACTGCAGAAAATGCATTAAAATTTATATATAAATATGTGCACATTCAATTTCCTTCAGAGTTTCTTTTTTTTTTTTGTAATTTCTGGTCATATATTACTTTAACTAGGACAAGAACATGTTTTGTATGGCCTGGGGAGATGCATGACCACTTATCAACATGACCGTGTGGAGAAAGCAGAAAGCAGGAGGAGAGCACAGGAAGTGGGTGTGGAGTTTGGTCTCAGGGCCTCACTGGGACAGGGTGGTCATCTTGGGTCTGGGTGGGTCCTGCAGAGAGATTTCGTTATGGATTAGGTTGTGGCAGGGTGTGTCTGGGGTAGGGGATAGTGGAGGCCCTGTGTTGATTTGGCCTGCCTGTTTCCTGGCATCTTCTGTCCCATGTTTCCTGAGAAGTCAGAGCTCATCCAGAGATGTTGTGGGTGAAGATGAGTGCTGGTGTGTGTGGAGCCGCAAGGGGGTGTTCAGAAGGTGCCCCGCGCCATGCTCAGCTGCAGAGCTAGTAGGCAGTGTTCAGAAGGTGCACTGCACCGTGGTCAGCTGCAGAGCCAGTAGGTGGTTTTCAGAAGGCGTACTGCGCCGTGGTCAGCTGCAGAGCCAGTAGGTGGTGTTCAGAAGGCGCTCTGCGCCGTGGTCAGCTGCAGAGCCAGTAGGTGGTGTTCAGAAGGCGCACTGCGCCGTGGTCAGCTGCAGAGCCAGT